>MRSU01005286.1:0-32194 GCA_008369845.1 Trichomonas gallinae
TATCAAATAAAAACGACCAAAAAAATTGAATACGTATCGAAAAAGCTGTCTGACATCGAAAAAATGAGCAACAGTAATTTCTTTTGAATTTTAAATCTTTTTTAATTGAGGAATTGTGACCAAGAACGTGATGAAAATGTCTAACTTGCTTTCATGCTATCTATTTCTAAAGTCCTGAGAAAGTTTGATTTTCAAAGCTTTTTTGGCGTGTAAAGAATTACACGACAATTTGACACATATTTTGAATTCAATTTCTGACCAAAACTTATTTATGACCATTAACATGGATTAAAATTTTATAATTATTGAATTTGAATTTAAATAACGGTTATTGTAAACCAAACCACTTTACTAATTTATATATAATCATCATGCAATTAAATTTATCGCAACATCAAATAAACCTTATTGTCAAATTGACAAGATTTTGGGGGTTTTGTCATGCTGCCATTAAAATGTTTCTCCTCCTTTTCATTGTTGCCTTCTTGAGCTACAGGCAGCCACGCCATTCCAACAGACACCGCCAATCAAATGGCGGCGGAGACAACCAATATTATTGCATCAAGCGCTGCATGGAAGATTCTACTAATGGTCCGATGTCCGTCGAAAAGAGAGGTTTTTGCGGATACAAATGCAAAGATAAACTAGGTATCAAAGAAGAGGATCAGAATGATGATTCTGGGCATTAAATTTAGGTTTTCAATTTGTTTATATCCTATTAAAAAGCTATTTACTAATTTTCACGCCTAAAATTTACTACTGAACCAAGGATTATCACCTTAGTTCTTAAAATTATAAAATTGTTTTTTTTCAAATGATGATATTTTTTTAAAAGATAAGACATATGCATTGGAGTATGAATTGTTCACTTTAAGAAGACTCGTAATTTTAAATACGAACTCACAAACTTCGAAATGGAGAAATATATTTTTATCAATTTTTATTTTATAACTTTCTATAGTTCAGACTTCTCAAAATGCTACAATTGCTCCCTTTTTGATATTCAGTTACAGTATTGAGCAAAAAATTCAGAATGAATTAATTCAAAAAATAATAAATTTGCGAATAGAACAATCATAAAATCAGTAATTAAATAAGTTTTGTAGATCAAATCGAAGGAAGTCTTAAATATAATTTTCTTGAATTATGAAATTGATTTATCTGCAGAATTTCGACATGCTGCTAAACATTCAATGCTCACACGAAATATGTTTTCTCATAAGAAGTAAATATGAAAAACTCTAATTTTTGTTTTTTTGATTTGTACAGACACCGGAGCATAGACCAAGACCGCCTGGCCTCCTGAAAGATGTCCGTGGATCTTCTCCGCTTATGACACTCAATAGCACAAGCCATCGAGCTTATCAACGGAGGTTTAACGAAATATGGCTGTCAAAACCGCTTTCATCCTTCCTAACCGTTCACATCGTTTATTTTATTTTGACATGTAAATTTTATGCCATCCATTTTGACTTGAAAATAATCGTAAATGACATGTAAATTAAAATTGAAATATTTTTCATCCATGAATATGATTAGCTAATAATGAATAGAAACCAATATTATAAAAATTTCGAAGAGAAATCAATTACAAAATTTCAAAAATTTAATTTCTCATGATTTTTATTTTATTTTTTAAATATATGCTTTATTTATTGAAAGCATTTTATTTATTAATTATTTTCCAAAATTATTATTTAAAAATTTCTTCAACTTAAAATAATTTTATATCGATATCTGCAAGAATTTGAAGAATCATCTTATAGACAAATAAATAATGCTATTCATAATATATCTATTTGTTAAGCAGATGTTTGAAAATATTGGTTATTTATAAAGTTATAAATCAACAAACTATGACGCGAAAATGATAAAAAAAAATTAAGTGCACGTTTATTAATTAAAAATGGAGAATAGGTCTGCTCTCTTTTCTATCATGCAGGACGTTTCCGAGGAGTTAGAACCATGCATTGGTGCTGAGCAACGCGCTAGGATAGAGAATCTCGAAGTTACTGTTAAATCCCTTCGAGATCAATTGCAAGAGAGAGATCAGTCCAACCAATTCCTTAAATCAATCATTCTTGCTGTCGAGAACAAGGTTTCTGATATAATTGAGAAGCAAAAGGCCACAATTGCCCAGAATTCGCCTGAACAAGAAAAATTGGAGGAAATTCTGGACGAAAATGATGTTGTCAACAAAATAGATATGCTTTTCAACTTATTACAGGAGAAGAAAACGGCTCCATCATCTCCAAGGCGCTCATTTGGCTCTTTTGCTAAAGATAGTCCAAATTCCGATGTTGTTAAGAGATTGAAGCACCAACTCATCGGCCATGTCGATTTCCTTACAAGACTTGTTGATTCGCCAGAATATCAGCAGCTTTTCCTTATCTCTGACTCAACTGGTCGAACATTCCTCCAGGAATCGACAAAGAACCAACTCCTTGAGCAAGCACGCCGTACAACTGAACTTCTATATGATGTTACCAAAGATATTCCAAAGGACACAGATTTGGCAAATATCAATGAAGTTCTCTCCCAAAAGATCGATTTAGAGCACAGAACTGAGAACCTCAAGCACTTCATCAAGTCAAATGCCTTAACACACCAAGAAATTGGCGATCTCTTGCTTCAGGAAACATTTATCACATCTTTGCTTTCTAAGACCCTTTCTACTTACCAAAAGAAGCTCAAACAGGCGGAAGGAATGACACAAACTGTTCAATCACCAAGGAGTACATCAGATTCCTTCGATAGAAGAGCAAAGCAAATTATGGAAATTGTCAACAACGCGCTTGGCGAAGATGAGCCATATTCCAAGGAATCCCTGCTTAACAGTGTCCAGAGGATGGCATCAGATTACTTAGAAGCAAGAGAAATCATTGGTGACGAGAATCCACAAAAATTTGCAGAATATGCGCAAAAACAAACGAAAATCCTCACAGAGCTCTCGAAGAGAGTCAAAGACCTCAACGAGAGGAGCCGCTCAAGCTCATCTATATCAAACAATCAGCAGCAAACTGACTCTAACGCGCTGAACTGGCAGATGTGGGCAAGAAGAGTTTACGCAGGATTATTAGGCCTCGAAGCTCGTCCGAAGAGCGAGAGAGAAATGCAGATAGTCATTGAAGAGAGTGCTCTCACGTCTGTTGGCGGAAGGCGCCTTCAAGTCTGCCTGGAATCGCTCAGGAATCAAAAGAGAGTCATGAGAGAACCAGATTATCCAAGAAAAGATAATGTCACAATGAAAACACTTGTCGCAGTCACTATATCCATCAGGAGGATGATGAGAGGCCGCCAGTACCTCGGAAGAAGAGGCTTCGACTATATTTAAAGAGTTTTTGTTTGATTAAAAATAAATAAATCATGATTTCAACAAAAATTACCAAACTTTTTCTAATCTGCATTAATAAATGTGCGACACTAATATAGTATATTCCTCACTATTGTTGCTTATCTTCAAACTATGCTTTTTCACGTGCGGAAAAGCGACAATAACGAGTCATTAACACATGGTGAAGAAATGGAAAAATGTTGTTGGCAAATAACAATTTTAAGAAAAGTAATAATACATATGACTCTAGAAACATATGTGGGAAAATCAAATATGCAACAAGTTGTTATGAATATATTTTTACATGACAGATTGTCATATTTAGGAGAAATTTGTATGATTTACATGTCGTGTTTTTGTCAAAAAAAATCGATGCCATATGTGATGAATATTTATCAGGTAGAAAACATCCTATAGAAAGAAAAATAGAATGTTAATAGGAAGAAAAATTATAAACAAATCTATAAAAATTTAATGGATGATTTTTTCATTTTGTCGTGTGAAACGATTGTATTAGTCATTAATCAACCAATTATGCAATAATTTCGCATCTTTAACTCTATTATAAGTTATTATTTAAATTCTAGATTTTTCTATGGAAATCTGATTCTCATTTTCACATATTTGCATCACATGTTTGTAAATAGATTATGGACAAGTTTTGGGCTTCCAAATACTTAGAGAAATCAAAATCAAAATTTTAAACGTATAAAAAAATGAGTTTAGCGCGAAGACAGTATGAATATAAACAGAAACAGCGCGAATTGATAAGAAATCAACAAAAAACCTTTCAAGATGAAGTTAATCAAAATATCAAGTCACAAGCTAACGCAGAATCAGATCTTCGCGCAACGTATCGAAGAAAAGTCAACGAAAGAAAGCAAATGGACCAAGAATTCGAAATGGCAGAGAAACTATACAAGCAGAGACAAGAATTAGAAGCAAGAGAACAATTTTTGAAAGAACAAGATAATATTGCGAAAAAACTATCAAAGCAAAAGCATAAAGAAATAGTCGACAAGAAAATTAGGAAGGCATTAAGGGAAGAGGTCCCAGAATTACGTGAATTGCGCGCAAAATTAAATACAGCGATAATAAATCAAACAAGAGACATTCAAATTCGTCAAAAAGAAAGACAGAAACAGATAGAGTACGAAGATGAGATCATGGGAGGTCTCGAAGCAATCAAAAAAGACAAAGAAGATGAAGCTCGCGAAATTGAAGCCGAAAGAATGCGTCGTTACGAAAAACAGCAGCAGAGACAACAAGAGCAGGCCCAGCTCGAAGAACAAGCCCGCAGGAAGAAGCTCCTAGAAGAAGCACAGCGTGAGGAAGACGAAAGACAAATGCACGAGAACATTAAACGCGAAAGAGAAGAATATTTACAGCGAATGCGCGAGAAACAAGCGAAAGAAGAGCGCGAGAAAGCGGAGATGAGAGAGTTCCTCAGACAGAGAGAGATAGCCAAAGAGCGCGAGAGAATCAGGGAAGAAGAAGAAAAGAGAGCAATGGAGTCCTACATGAGAGATGTCGACGAGAGGCTTCAGCGCGCTTTAGAGAAACAGAGGCTGCTGAACGAAGAGAGAGAAAGGAACGCTCAGAGACTGGGTGAAGACATAGTCAGGAGAAGGAAGGAACAAGAGGAATACGAGAATTTGGTCATCGAATTGGCTGTTGAAGAAGAAAAAGAAAAACTCAGGCGCAAAGAAGAAGCGGAAGCAGAGCGAATCAGAAAGCAGATGGAAGAGGCGCAGGAGTACATGAGGATGCACCAGAGGATGAAGATGGAGAAGGAGATGCTCGCCAAGGAAGAGAAAAAGAGACTCGCAAGAGAATTGCGCGAGCAGCAGCAAAAGCTTTGCGAGTTAGAAGCAATAGAACTAGAGAGAGCGAGATTGAAGCTCCAAGAGTACCACAACGAGCTCCAGAAGCAGATGCTGCTCAAGAAACAGATGTATGAGCAGGCTAGAGCGGAAGAATTGCGAAAACTAAGAGAGCAACAGAAGAGAGAAAAGAAGAAACTGAAGATGATAGAAGAAGAAAGGCGCGCGATTATCATAGAGCACTTAGAAAGCTTCGGAGAGGAGGCAATCAAATACCTGCCAAAGGGAGTGCTAAGAGAAGAAGATTTGGATTATCTTCCAGAGAGATTCGTCAATGCAATATTGAACTCGAAAGTTTTAGTGTAAATTGTGTTATTTTTCTTTTTATTCATATAATTATAACAATTTTTAACTAGCAATTTTTGAATAAGCTTCATTTTCAAATTTTATCAAATAATCTGATATCATATATAGATTCTAAATATGCATCTGTTCTATCAACTTTTAAATAGAATCACCTAATTCAATCAATTTTGAAACACAATCAACATTATTGAAGAGTGCTGCAAAAATCAAGGCAGTTTCTCCATTTTATTCTATATTTGCACCAAGTTCAATCAATTGTTTAATGTTGCTATAATCAACACTGTTTCTCCACTTTACTATATTGATTTATTCCAAACTTTCAGAAATATTAAAGATAATTTTTCGATTTTTTGGTAATATTTATTTTTCAATGAAAAATATAGATATAAACTAGGTAGAAAACTTTTCTATGTGTAATATTGAACACATCAATACTTCTAATTGAAAAATATTTTATATTACTAACAAATACATAAATATCTTAAAATATTGATATATACAGTGAATTCATTATAAAAATAGCACTAAATAGCTTAGATTACATAAATATTTCAACAATGGAAATATTCAACGAAATAACATGAAAGAAACATCAAATATGCAGAATATTTGCATTATTATGTATAGTATTGAACGCATTTCTCCGGATTTTCTGTTTTTGGTTTCTTTAATAATAATTCAACATTTGTTTCTATTTTTCCTTCTCTAAGGTCCAAAATAGCTTTGTGTACATCTCCGTAGGCGTTGTGAATTGCAATAATTATTGAAGGTATTGGAATCTTTTTTCCGAAAAATTCATGGATTAAATACACAGTTTCGTAGTATTGAGAAGGAAACCAGGTTGGTAGATCTTCGTCAATTTCAATTTTTTGTGGTTCATTGTTGTTTTCATCTGATTTATTTTCTTCATCTGCTGAAGAAGTAAGAAAAAACGTTTTAGGTTGTATTTTCTTTTGTTTCTGCTTTATCTTTTGCTTTGCAGGTTGTTTTGTGCGTTTTTTAGTAGTCTTTGGTTTCGATTTAATTGACCCCTTTTCATCTTCGCTTAATTTCGATTTTTCGTCATCTGAACTTGAAATAGAATCTGTATCTGCACCCAATCTTATCATTATACGAGAATCATCATTTTTGGTTTTTTTTTCTTTATCTGGAGAATCTGAATCATTGCTAAAATGCGATCTTTTTGGTTTATTAGTAACATCTATTAAAACAACATTATCAGAATCGACAGAAGAAGATTCATCAGCAGCAGATTTGCCTTTTTCTTTAGATTTTTCTAATTCATCTGATGAGCTTTCAAATATTTCATCATATGATGAACTTGTTTTTTCTTCTTTTATAGAATCTGATGATGACATTAAAAATTTTTAATTTCTGCCAAATAAAACCAAAATATGACATGTAAAATTTCAAAATGAAATTATATAATTTCATTTTTCCAAATACATCTTTGGTAAAATTTGATTGTGATAAAGTATTGGTTTATGCTTCAATTTATGATCATCATTATGTTATCAAACTTTTCTCACAACAAAAGCAATAACTACAAGAAAGCTTTAATTTATGCATCAATTTTTGATCATAAGGATTTACAATGTAATCCACAATATTTAATAATATAATGTCATGTAATAAGCTTATTAATCAGTCAAAAATCAAAAATATTTTGGTTTGCAATTCGATGAACTATTTGAAATTCATGCCTTGGAGTGCTAGCAAACTCAACAATAATTATCTGACAAAATGTAAGTTAAGAATAAACCTATAAACAAGTGAATATTTTTCAAAAAATTAAACTTTATGATATATAAGATGGTGGAGCGAGCGTCCTATATCTATCCAACGCCCCAAGGACGGATGGCGATATCTGCTCCTCATGTTTGCTCCAGAAAAATTCTATAACACGCCTGAACATTATCTGCTCTCCATCGGAGCAGGACATCAAGGCTTTTTCGATCTCTTCCAGACTGTCCTCTGTGACTTTTTCGCGCTGGTCGAGAAGGTGGGCGGTGATCACATACGCGCACCTGTCGTTTATGTCGATTGGCTCTGAGTTCGTTGCCCTCAAAAGGACACCGTATGTCGTGAGAATTGCAACTTGGATGATGGGATTTGACACTTTGAAGAAAATCTCTTTCAGCTTATCACGCGCGTAAATCAGAGCTTCTGGCTTAGTGGCGAATGTAGTGAACCTCAAGAACGCGCGCGTGGAGTTGAGGATCTTCCTCTGCGTGAGTGTCGACATCGTTAAAATGTTCGAGAAAATGTTGACCAAAAACATGACGAATCTGTCATTGTTCATTGCAAAAGCAGCTGACTGCGTGACGTCATGCAAGCTGGAAATCATCGACATCGATTGGTCATGATTCGATGTCGAAATCAAGCGAAGTAACTTTGGAACGTTGTGTTCAAATATCGGGAAAATCGAAGTCAAAACCGCGGGAGTGATTCTCGATGCTTGATCCCACAGATTTTCGAGCAATTTCTCCGTCTTCTTGGAGTTTCCTGCCACGCCTTTGATCAGGCCGTCGAGGAACTCAACAACTCCGTTGATCATCTGAGGGAACTTCGGATCATAGTAAGGAGATGATGTCGGCATCAAGAAAATGTTAATGAAGTCGCAAATGGAGTTGAAAACGACGCCGAATAAATCAGTCTGACTCTCTTTGTAAGAAATCAGCAGCGGCTTGATAAACCTGTCGAACAAAGTCTGGAAAATAGGGACATAAGACAAAGCTCTTGTTGAAATGGACATGAGACAAGTCAAAGCGCGTCTTCTGAATGAAGGCTCATTCGGATCCGCAGACGCAGCAGTCAACAAGTAGTTGATGAACGGAGAGAATCTGCACGGGTGCAATACGTACATGGCACTTGGGAATGACATGAATTCGTCGAAGAATTGAGGATTGTTCAATGATTTTATCATGATAGGCATGACTATTTTCCTCGTGAATTCGTGGCAGTCTTTGACTGGCCAGCATTTCACTCCTTCCACCATGTCGCTGATGATTTGCACCAAAAATGACCAGTACTCTGGGTCTTCTATTGTGTCGATCTCTTCTTTTATTAACTCAGAGATCGGATCTAATATAATTGGACCCATGCATGATGCCAAAAATCCAAACAGCTGGAAAACGATACTATCCTGTGCTTCAGTTGCGTCTAAGTTGAAAATCGCTCGTGTTATTTCTGGAATGGCTGCGAGGAGTTTGTCGTTCTTGTAGAATTCTGTCTTTATGCAGTCGTTGTATTTCTTAGGAGTCGTGTAAAAACCAGTAGATGGGTTATCATACAAACAGACATTTTCTATCTCGAAGGCTTCATCAGCTGCAGGAAGAAAGTCTTCTGGCGAATTTCCTTTGATGTCTTTGATGACGAATTTGCATAACTCGTCTAATGGTTTCAGTTTGCCGTCAAATGTTTTGATGTTTTCTTTTTGTGGTGATTTTCTCTGCAAGATTATGATGATGCAAGTAATTGCGACGACAACAGCTCTCAGAGCTTCACCGCAGGCCGTCTTAAGGATAAAATTAAAGATCGACTCGGGGACATCATCGACATGCTTCAAAACAGTCAGTACTTCGGCCGCAGCAATCAATTGGAAAGAAGATTCTTCGCGATAATTATCTTCGATTGCTTTTGCGAGTTTTAACGTAAATTCCTCCCAGCTCTTTTGTTCTTCCGAGCCTTTGATCTGTGTCCAGTCGTAATCGAGTGCGTCTTCCATTAATCTGACTTTCAAATTATTTTCAGATTCGTCATTCTTAAGATCAGTCAATGGCTCGAGCATCTTAAGAAGCTTAGGCTGCATCCAGACTTCTGGGCTGGGAGTAGAAAGATAACTATACAAGAAAATAAATTCATCAGATATAGGAATGTCTGTCTTAAATAATTTTGCCAGAGCTTTGACTGCTAAAGGCTGAACAGATTGATGCAATAATTGGATTACAGAAATTCCTGTTCCTGCAATAGTTACGTTTTTATCTAAACAAATCTGCAAAACTTGGTCCAAAAGATAGTTAATTGATTTGCAGAGAGGCTTCAGAGCTGAATTTAATCGTTTGTTATATTGTATTGTTAATAATTGAGAGATAATAAATCTATTTCCGTTCATTTTCGCGCTGTCGTCGAGTCCTAATGTGTGGAAGACTGAGAAATAGTTGTAGTCAGATCCTAAATATCCGCAAGAGCTTAATAATATGTTTGAAACTTCAGTTGAAATAATTTGATTGTCATGGAACTTCTTGTTCAAGTGGAATGAAAGATCAAGGGCTACATGTGATAGTTTGAGGTTCTTTATTGGCTTGCGGAGCATTTTTGGTGTATCAATGAAACTCTTAGGGAATAATGAGTAATCTTCTGATGTATAACATTCCATCTTCTGTAAAATGATGTAGCAAGCTTTGTAGAAAGGCTTCATCTTCGAAATAACTTGATTGACGTCTTCTAATTTCATTATTTCCTCTATATAAGGAACGTAGAGCTCATCAACTACTTCTGTGAAGAAAGGTGTCGCTTTTGCTGGTGAACCAACCATGTTTTTGAAAGGAATTAAAACATCTCCAATTGTTTTTTCTCCATTTTCTTTGATTTCTTCGTTATTCGGTTCAACTTTCATTATGTAGTTGCCGAAAGGAATCAATGCAGCTGATGTTGCATTCCATCCGATTCTTTTTGTTTTTCTTTCATCAGAATTCCTGTATTTTGCGAGATCTTTGATAACCTTCCTCATTTCGTCGGCTGTGCTCGAAATTTCGCGGCCTAAAGTGGCAATTGTAAATGCTAAGAATCGAATTTCAGCGATGTTAACAATATTCTTCGATGATTCTCTTACTGCGAGGTTGTATAGCTCTCTTACATCACTAGAATCAGCGAATAAACCATAGCATTGAAGAATGTTGAGTAATTTCGCTGGAACATGCATAAACACTGGATTTGTGATCATATCTGATAATATTGGAACAAATGAATGCAAAACAGATTTATCAGCGCCAGAAAACACGCAATAAATCAAAGATAGAATCGGATGATCCTGAAAAGCGATTCTGTACAACTCTGAGACTACCGTAGGCTCATATGTCGTGCTGGAAATAATCGAAGTCAAGAAGGATTCACCTAGTTCTTCGATATCTATATTTGATGGATAATTTGTTTTCTTGGAAAGTGGAGCAATGGAGAAGAAAATCGTTAAGTACATGATTAATATATTCTGTTGCTCCGTCATATAGAAGTTTTCTATTGCTAGACGAACGAAATTCATTTGATTCTCAATGAAATTCTGCTCAAACTGCTTAACTTGCAGCGAGGCAGTTAGAATAACCCACGCGTTGAGTGTGTTGCTCAATGTGTCGTTGTATGAAATGATTTCAATAGCAAAATTGTATAATCTCGGCATTAATGAAGGACAAAGGTTATAAATCTTGCTGATGAATTTGAAGAAGTTCGACTTTGAATCTACGTTCTGAAGAGTGTAAATAATGGTAGAAACAAGCGGTTCGAAAATTGATTCGTATTCTTGCTGGCTTGGCCTTATATCAACTGGAAGACCGAGTTTCTTCTCTGCAAGCAAAATGTCTGTGCGATGCAAACAAGAAACAATCGCGAAAATTAATGTTTGTAATGGAGAAGTGTCGTATTGGTCAATATTTGATGGATGAACGAAATCCTTGAGGCCAACTAAGAAAGCCTGTATTCTTTTTACTGTAATTTCGCGCGATGGCGGTGAATAAAATAAGCAACACAACGCCTGAGCTAAAACATCGTAATCCCAGTTAGCGTTATGAGAGATCTCGATGTCTAATGTGACACACGACATGTAAATCGGCTCTACATTCCAAACAACGTGTAATAAAATTTGTTCGAAAATAACATCCAATAGATCCGAATTATCATCGTGGAAATGGTAAAGAACGAAATTTGTAAGTGAATTCGTTAAATAATGTCTTAAAGCTGTTATATCTGTTTCACGAAGATAATGTGTAAAAATTGGGACGACTTTCTTGTAATTTTTGGCATTCGTAGGATAAAGAAGTGAGAACATGAGCATTTCTCTTGGGTTTCCACCCGAAATAATCTTGGGCATGAAAAATTCATAAATTTCTTCATCGGCTCCATCAGGGAAAAAGTGTGCTATTTCCCATATGTGCTGGAATATTTTCGTAAGGGGCTCTGTATTATTTGAAATTTCGAGTAGATAATCATGGCCAAAAACTTTATCGACGAAATTATAGACTATGTGCCAATCAACTTCAATAAATCTCTCCGATATATATTTTGGAATCAGTGTAACCATAAGAGAGATCACATCGAGCTGTATTGAATAATTGTAAATTGGATCGTAAAAGGATAACTTCATTAATATCTCAGAAATGCGTTTTCTGGACTCATTTCTCGGTTTCCTGAAGAAAGGGCAGCGTGGAAATACCGTTTTTGTAATAAAACGAATTTCCTCCGGATTCAACGGATCCAAACACTTCTCGTAATCTTCAGCAAGGCGCATCCAGAAGTCATCGTACTCCTCCGGTGTAAATTTTACGTTGTCCGGTAAAAGAGTTCGAATTCTTGCACGCATTTTTGGAGAACGATAAAAAAAAGCAGCTGAACTCGATTTTGTTTAACATATGGCTTTTTCTCACAAAATAAATGATGGTTCACGTTGGAATTTTCGCGAAATTCTCAAAATTTTCAAAAATCAAAAAATTTAATCAAAAATCTAACAATTTTAAAGCTATATTTAAAAAATACTCCTCTTTAACAATCTGTTTACAATACCTATAAGCAGCATTTATAACAAAAAATTATCAAGAAAATTATTCTTATCGAAAGTCAATATTTAGCAGCTTGAAATAGTAATTTTTGGATGATAAGTAATGTATTTTATTAGTAATAGCGAATATATTTCAATACTGAAATTCTCGAGATTGAAATCTAACAGAGAACTTAATTGCGGAATGTTTTTGTAAAGGTCTCTTGTTACTAAAGAATCATAGAATATCGATCTCCGTCTATCTTTGTTTTGTAAGAAATTAATGAAAAAATTAAATTTTGGAATAGCTTCAACCTGTTTTTGATTGAAAATATCGTAACTTCATGCGAAAATATTTGGATGTATCATTGAAAATTGCAATAGTAAAAAAATAACGATATGAGATTAAATTAAGCAAGGGAATCGCACATTTGGATTTGTTTTTCCTTCTTTAAAATTACATCTGCTGGCATTTGACGAGAAACCAGCTCATGTAATTCACTAAGAAGAGATTGACGAACGAAATTTATCGATTTCTTTCTGTCATCGAGATCAGATACATCAAGTAATGAATCAGCAAGAACAGCGTTTTCTTCTTTTTGATTTTCGATGCTTGTTTGTAGTTCTTGATATTGCTTTTGAAGAATTTGAACAGTATTTCTTAGAGAACGTACATGCTTTTGATTCGAATATGCAGGCATACTATTATACAAAGCGTGTTTTTGTTTAAATTCTTCTGATAAAACTTTTTTGTCCGATTTCAATTTTTTGATCGTGATATTATCTTCTTCAACTGATGCTTTCAACAGATCTCGCTCTGATTCAAGCTCAGCGAGTTTCTTGCGAAGACTAGCAAGTATTTCAACGAAAGATTCACGGTCTTCACTATCCATGAACAAAAAAATAATTTGGAAATAATAAAGAAAATCAATATATTACGTTTTTTTCTTGATTTTTCTAAAATTTCATTAAGTAGTGAAAAATCCAAATAGCTAAGAATATACTATATTATGTAAAAATCACAAATCCTCAATTAAAATTTGTTCAATCGCTTTGTTGCCCGTTAAAATTGAAATACTTGAGATTTTTTATCATCAAACCAGATTGCACGATTGGAGTTTTTTAGTGCTGTCAATAAATGAGCATATATTCAGTTTATCATTACTCTTTGTCATAAACGTTTCAGCCAATTTTATCACATCATGAATTATCAAGCGAAAGTCAAATATTCCGGTATATTGAGTTCCCTGATGTCATATAAATTAATCATTTCGTTTGTCATGCTTCAGTATTTGAATGTTGTTAAATTTGGTTGTATACAACTATGTAATACATCATGCTAAACAATAAAATCATTGGATATATAATATCTGCTCCTATAAGCTCTTAATACAAAAATCATGAGCAAAATTCACAATATCTTTTTTATTTTAACTATTTTGCAAATTTTTACGGAGAAAAGTGAAACTACTCATACATAGTGTATGAATCATGCATTAAAATAGACTATTTTAAATAGTAAGAATTTTATTTTGACAAATAAATAATTTTACATATCAAATTAGACTTTATGTGACAAAAATTTGGTGCACAAAATCTGACGATTATTTCCCAGTCAATTTGTGTCCACTGATTTTAAAATGGCTGATATTGGTGAATTAGCGAAACAACTTGAGCAACTCTATCTTAGATTTGCCCAATTTGGTCCAACTGATCCAGCACATGAGCAGCTTATGCAAATCTATAAAAATCCCGAAAATATTGAACCAATGATTTTCCTTGCTCAAAATACTCAAAATTCACAAGTTAAAGTGACAGTATTTACAGGTATCTCAACATTAATACGCCAAACAAAGAAATATCCAGCGCCTTATAAATCAGGATTGTTTGATAGACTTCTTCCATTAGTTACTGTTGCACCAACACCACAATTACAGCTCACTATTATTGATCGTCTCCTCAAATTGCAGGCAGACAATTTGACAGATGAAGAAAGAGATGAAGTTTTGATTATTTTCGCTAATTTCGCAATGCAAATTACAGAAAATGCCAATCTTCTCCCAGGAGCTCTCCATTTCTGGGATCATATCATTCATTACTCACAGCTTCACGCATCTTTTGGCCAGTATCTCGTTGAAACATTCCTTCCTCTCGCTTTAAACATGTTCCACAGTGATTCTGAGATACATCGCTGCGCAGCTTACGAGTTTATTTTCCACTCTTTCGGTGAATATATCGAATTCCTTCAAATATCAGAAGACATTCAAGCTCAAATCAGTGAAGCTATAATCAACCAAGTTGACTTCATTATACAACAAAGTATCAATGAAAATCAGATATTCTTTAATGCATTCTCTGAAATGTATTTAGATATCTTTGAATCGCATGATCTTGTCTTTCCAATCATCTACAAGATCATCGCTGTCCTCCAGGATACAGAAATTTCATCAGATATTCGCAGAATGCTCATTCAACCAATGTCAGCGATTATTCATATGCAAGCTGATGAATTAGTTGATGAATTCGAAGCAATGCTGTCAGCTATGGTCCAATTCACATACCAGCTTGCTCAAGAGAACCAAGATGAAATGATTTATGCAGATACAACAGATTTCTATCTGGAAATCATCAGAGGACTCGAAGATTGCTGTGGTAACTCATTTGAGATCCTCAGCCCTCAAATAACTCAGCTTCTCCAATCTGAAGATCCAAATGCATTTTTGGTTGCTTTTATGATCTTAACAGCTATTTTACCAGACTCTCCAGACACAGTTGTTGAACTCTACAACGATCTTGAAGAAATTGTTGAAGTTTCTTTGACTTCTGAAATTCCAACGCTTTTCGATGCTGCTGTCAATTTCCTTGAGGTCCTTGTGTCAGTCAACCCATCAATCGCTCCACACATTCAAGAAAAATTCGAAGCAATATTGTTGCAATGCATCCAGAACCAGAGAGTTTTAACTTTGCTCGCAGTTATCTACAGATCCAGCGAAACAGCGCCAGAAAACCCAGAAGCATCAATCGAGACCTTAATACAGGTTTTCAGCGCGACAACGGACAGTTATCACCACGAATTAACATTCACTGCCATCGCCGAGCTCGTCAAGATTCTCTCTGACGCACCAGAAGGATTATACCAGAAAGTCAAGCCAATTATTAACGAACTTATCACATCAGGCAGCGCTGCAATAGGATCCGCTTTGATTGGCTTCTCGTCTTTCGCTCTATGCGATCCAACAGCTGTTACACCTGATTTAGAGGAAATGTGCAAGATTTTGCTTCAAGCTTTGACAATGAAAGACAAAGAAATTGTTTCCGGTGCTTTAGTTACAGCCGTTGAGCTCTTCCAAGTTTTCCCAACATCACTTGCTGGCCTCGCTCCGCAGTTTTTCGCTGAATCTCTGAGAATCGCGAACTTGTTGCCTAAATTCGAATTCGGTGAAGAAGAAGAGGACGAAAATCCAGAAGATGAGCTTGGTGATGAAAACCGCGACGATGAAAACGAGTATGACAAGTTCATGAGCACATTAGGCAACATGTCAGGCCACGGCTTGATGCTTGCCGGCTTCTTGTTCAACTTGTATGCAGAGAACTTGGCAGAACAAGCTGACGAATTAGTTGAAATATGGATGGCATTCGAAAACATCGAAAATGTCTACGGGTTATTCTACTTGTATCAGATGTCTCACGATCTTATCGAAGGCTTGGTCAAAATCGGCAAGGATCCATCCGAGATCATCAGAACGATGTTCGGCAACTTCGCGAGCAACGAAGACCAGGACGTTCGCATCAAATTATGGGAAGATGGCGCTTACGCAATCAGAAACATACCGGCGGAAGTCATCACCCCACACGCGCAGTACTTGTTCGAGATCATCATTGGCATCATGATGAACAAGGTATCAATATACTGCAGGCAGAATGAGCCGGAGAGACTCGAGAGCATTTTCGTCAAACCACTTATGAACTGCATCACAGAACTCTTCATGAAACTTGGAGCATCTGCGGCGCAGCTCACGCTTACAGTTGGTGAAGACAATGATGTCGCGCACGGCCCACTGATGGACAAGCTCAAACCAGCTCTTTTGAAACTCAACAACGATAAAAACCCAATCATCAGGTCATGCGCTGCAATGACAACAGCCTACATCGCAACATTCTTCCCAGAAGACGCAGAATTGATGCAGGGAGCAGCTGAAATGCTGATCAGGGACATAGAGTCATCATACAATGACGTGAAGGTTTCTTTGTTCCAGGGCTTCAACTACTTGATGTGGATGAACAGAGATATTCTTAGAGAGGCAGCACCGCAGATCATGCAGAGCGCAATCGACATGGTCAAGTCAACAGATATCTCCAACGCCAACAAATTCGATGCTGCAGTTGTCTGGGGATCAATCATTGAGCTGTACGAAGTCACTCCATCAATGGAGGACTTGGCAGCTGTCATCAATGTTTTGCCAGGACCAGCACACGACTACCAGCTTAAGTACAACGCACACTTTGTTTTGTTCGTGCTCAACAGGTGGCCGGAAGCAATACAAGGCGAGCCGCTGTTGATTAACGCTGTCACAATCATCGGATCTGACGATAAGCTTCTTGCAATCCTCGACAAGGGAGAAGCAGCTGCTTTGGCGAATGTTATCAACCAGGCAGATCCAGCAATTGTCGCAGCAATGGCTAAGAACATGGAGTTGCAGCTTCACTACATAGAAGTCCACACAGCACAGCTTCTTCAGACGCAACAATAATTATAAAATTTTATTAGAGTTTTCTTCTGTTAATATAATTTTTTTTTCTCATTATGCAATCACATCAACCATCATCGTCTATGAATCATCTGACCGTGTAAAAAAATATTCTAGACCAAGAATTACTGAATAAATATTTATAGGAGAATCAGAATCGTCAAATTCGTGATTTTTATCGAAGAAAATCGGAGAAGTGACGACTCAACGAATAAATTCATATCAAGAGTCGTAATTATAATTATAATTGCATTCTAACAAAATTTTAATTACAAAAACAACAAATACAAAAGCTCTATGCTGCATTATCTAGATTATTTAATGCATTCTGTGCAATTGTTTGGATTGCAGATGAAAGATAAACATAATCATGAATATCTGATGTAGTTTTCGTTCTTCTATCAGTAAATGAGTGGCCCTTGCATGATGAAAGCGAGCATTTGTTCCGAATTCCTCCTCGCCTTGTTAAATCATGTGGAGATCTTGTATCTAAAGGAGGATTTTGATAATATGATAGATTTGCCTGCTCAAATACAGCTCCATAGCCGAAATATTTGAAAATTCTGCCAAATTGAAAGACTTTCACTAAAGCGGGAGGATTTGAATTGACAAAATTGTTAAATGCTGTACGTAACAGTGATTTTGTATCTGGAATTGTAGTTCGCGCTTCAGTAGTATTTGTTGAGCATAAAAATCCTTGCTTTTCTCGAACAACGATATTATTTTTCGTGTATAAAAGAATTGTGCGCATATTATCGTATGTATTTGATAGGTTGAATGTTAAATTCGTCCATCCTGTTGCTCCTGACGAATCAACAACGCAATTTTTGGTAGTTACGAAATAGGGAGAAAATAAAACTTGCGAAAATCGACTATCTACAGCCGAATTAGGATAATACGGGTCCTCTCCAATGATATAATGCAATGATTTGAACTGCGAATCTGTTGAAATATTCGTCTGATTGTTATAAGTGCTCGCAGAAGCAAAACATATCACCGCATTGAGCCCAGAGAATCCATAGTATGAAATGTTGGCAATTTTACCGTCCAGTTCTTGATAACAATAGTTATATGCATACATTTTATAATTAAGGTTATTTAATTTTAAAATAAGGTTATATTTTTTATAAACGTCCATGGTTTTTAATTTTTCTCATTTTTTTATCATAATTATTGATAACTTGTTTATACAACACAAACCATCAGAATTAAAGCTGTTGATGGAGTAGGACCATAAGTGATACATGCTAGAAAATCCTTTTGTATGAATGAATAAATGATAATCTTTGAGTTAATAATTTAAAATCAATTATTCTACAATGAATTCTAATAAATATGTTATCATTTCTCTCATACTATTAGGGTATGTAGTGTCCTATAATATTTACCTACTAGGTTAGTTCAAATCTAATCATCCACGCTAGTGGACTTCAATATTTAACCTGGTGAATTTTTCAACAAATCACAAACAATTGTTGCCTTAATTTAGTATAAATCTTAGTAACTCATTGAAATAGAACGTTTTTAAGTTCAAAATCAAACTTTCATTCAAGTATAAATATATTTTTATTATCTTCAACAGTTTGTGCTTAATGAATACTCATAAAATACATTTTGTAACGAAATATTTCCTATACTCCATATATATGAAAATGAAACCAAAGAAAATAAATCTGATGATTATAGCTTTATTTTCTTTTATCTCATTGTTAATTGACAGGATACAACATTAGTATAGTATATAATTCATAAAAAAGAAATTGCAGCAAAATAATAAAATCAAAAAAATTATTTTTGATATTAATAATATAATATACAAAATTTTACATTAGCTCTTGCTGTAGGACTGCAGCCATTGCTTCGAATTCTTCATTTGTAAAATTCGATTTACAGAGTTGAACAATATGATCGAGTATCACAGCGACTGAAGCAACAGCAGTGAACGTGCTTCCGTCTGGTTCTTCGCTTGCCGGCCAAATGGAAATTTGTGGATCCCTAGAAGGAGGAAGAGAAAGGCCTTCAACGTGTTCAGTTGTTGTGTCGAATTCGTAAATTTCAATTCTATCAGTGTAATTGGCAAAAATTCTTGATATAATTTCGATGTTATCATAACCTTCTTGATACTTCTTCATTAATGGATTTGCTACGAACAAAATGACGTCTTTTGCTGGATTGAGGACCTTTTCAATGAAATCTTTTGCCTTTAACACAGGAATTTTGATTCTATTTTCTTTTGCTGGCTTAATATGAAGAATGAGGAAATTCAACCATGTGATTATATCGTCTGGCTTCGGTGTAATCTTCTGATATAATGTAGTCTTCGTTTCTCCTTTTTGATTATTAAAGATATAAATATAAATGGGATGAGCGTAAGAGATGATGGAAAACTCCTCAACATAAGGCTGAGCTAGGAAAACATCAATCATTTGGCATGAAATGTTAGTTTTGAACTTTTGATAAGCAGCTTCGAAATTTTGACTGACTTCATGGACATGTCTCGGATCCTTTGGATCGTATAATGCTATTAAAGCATTTTTGATTTTATACTGCTCGCCGAGAATTTCTTCATTCTCTGTATATAAGAATTTTGGAGAAATATGCTCCGAAATTGTTTTTATGTCGATATCTGTAAGATTTATTAGTTTATCGTTGAGAGGATGGCATATTTGAACCTTAGGCAGTTCTAATTCTTTAATTAAATTTTTATCATTAACGATTCCGACGTGAAGGATTCCTCCGTATTGAGTAATGAGACTAGAAGCTCTTTTTGTAAGGGATGGTTCAGTAATAATTAAGTTTACAGGTTCCTGAGTTTGGAATCGATATAATTCGAAAGCAGAGTTAATTGTTTGGTATTCTACGTTTAGTAACTTGTTGCAGAATATGTCTAAGTTTTCGAATGTCCATTGTTTATCGTAAAAACCCGCGAAATTTGTTTCTCTAAATATTCCGATTCGCAAAGGAAAGCCTGAATTATATTTTTCCGATAGAGACTTATCCTCTGTGAAAAAGAATTTGATGTCTGGTTCGTATTTTGTTGCTAATTTATCAAAAACACCAATAATTTCTTTGGATATCGGCGAAATTCTTTCTCTAAACAGTACAACAGACACAGGAGACTGTTTTAATACATTTTGCAGACTTTTTGATGTGATTTTTTGTGATGATGCTAAACAAAAGGTAAATAAGAAAGAAAGCATATTATAAAAGTGACATTTTTCATGAGAACGATTATTTTCAATTCAATAATAAATTTACCATGTAAAATAAATTATTGCCATGTAATTATCAAATTTCGCCATGTAAATATTTGCTATGTAAAATTATATTATTGACACGTAACATGTAAATTTTGCCACATAAGTAAGATGTCAATTCTTTGACATGTAACTTTATAAATCTGTCTTGTAAATTGATAGATTATTGACACGTAATATTCAAATATTGTCATGAAAGTCAAAAATTTTGTTGTAAATTAAATTTATTGACATGTAATATATTAAATTTGCCATGTAAATGTAATGCGTCAAAAAATATTGATGCAGGAGGGTACAGATGTCTTACTCACGCTTCCTGATATTGGCCAAGTTAAAGGTAAGATTATTGAAATAGCAGATACAAAGGCATACGTACACTTCGAAAATCAAGACAGAAGGCTCGATAAGTATTATAATTTATCTGAATTAACTGCAGCTCCTCAATTAGGAAAAATGGATGAAGAACAGACAAAAAGAGAAAAAGAAAAACTCGAAGAAGAAAAGGAAAAAATAAGAAATATCGATTCTGTTCAAGTAGGAAATTTCGTTATCGATGCTTGGTATTATTCGCCTTATCCTGTTGATAAATCCATTAAGAAACTATATGTTTGCGAGTACTGTATGAAGTATTTCACCACACTTAAGGAACTTCGCTCTCATTATGCAGAGCTTTTCGAAAGAAAACCTCCTGGCCGCGAAATATATCGTGATGGCAACATATCTATATTTGAGGTTAAAGGAAAGAAGCAAAAAATGTTCTGTCAATGCCTTTCTTTGCTTGGAAAATTATTTATCGAACACAAAAACTCATATTTCGATGTTGATTCATTTAACTATTACTTATTATGCGAATGCGATGACTATGGAGCCCATTTAGCAGCTTTTTATTCAGTCGAATCTAGAATGGTTGAAAATAATCTCTCTTGCATCGTCGTTTTACCGCCATATCAGAAGAAAGGCTATGGGCGCCTCCTTGTATCACTCAGCTACGAAATTTCTTACAGATCAGGAGTAATATTAGGCCCTGAGCGTCCATTATCCGATATGGGACGCACACTGTACGTGTCATACTGGAGAGATGTCGTTATTTCGAATATCCTCAAAAATCCAAATGATTCATTAGATCTCAATGTTATCAGCGTAAAAACATGGCTGAAGAAAGATGACATCGTTGAAGCTCTTTCTACATCCGGATTCATGATCCGCTCAAGTAGAACTGCTCCTTTAACAATAGATTTAGACTCAATCTTGTCTGTTAAATTCAAATTTGAAAACGTTGACGACAAGCCAAAGATCAAGCCAGAGCTACTATTATGGTTCAGCAAAGGATCATTTAATTGATTTATGTTCTTACTAAATAGATGTTTTTATTTATTTCACTTATCCATTAGATTTCACACATGCACACATATATTGGAATTTACAAAGCATCGACAGAATACAACCAATGCAACAAATGGATAGTTTTCACAATGCAATCTCAAAGAATAGATATCATCATTTTATTTCATTGGAATCTATTTATCCATTTGAGTTCTATAATATTAGAATCGTTCAGATTCCAAATTTAGAACCAATTTATTTAGCTTATTAAGCTCGAAGCAAAAAATTTAAGCAATTTTTCCACTTATTAAATTGTTTTGAATAACAACATCTCCATTTGATTAATATATGCACTGAGCCTAATATCCATAGAAAAATGCAATATTTAAAATAATGCATGCTAATACACAATTAAACAAACAAATGAATACAATTCGACTGTAATAAATAGTTATATCGCTGAGATTACTTTCAAAGGTGATGTTAGAGCTAACTAGACCATTGGTTTTGATTCGATTCGAGTGAATAATTGTCTAAATGAAAATATGAATGATTAATGTAGTGTCATCAAATTTGGCCATTGATTTTCACTGATAAAATACAATAATTTATTAATTCAGTTAAAATAGAATTTCTAAGATATTTTCTATCTGAGAAACCATTAAACATCTAATATGCAGATTGATTTTGCTTAAAGTCATTCTATATTTTATTGCAATTAAAAAATTTGAATTTTGTTTAGTATATGACTAAAATATGATTAAGCTGTGAATGCATTATTGGTGTGATATGTTAAATTGAGCAAGTATAAAAAAATTAATAAAATCAATAAATTTACTTGGCAGACAAAATTTGATCGAGCTGGTTTTTGGTCTGAGCAATTGTCTTCTTAAGATAGGCAATTTCTTCAGCGTAGTTCTTATCAATTTCAGCGCGAGTTGCAACTGAAGCCTTTTCTAATTCAACAATCTTAGCTTGCAACTTGGCAACGTTAGCTTCTAATGCTCGGTTATCTTCCTTGAGAGTTTTATTCTCTTCTTCAATCTGATCTTTCATCTGTTCGACTTTAATGACTTTTCTCATACCCCAAGCAACAGCAGACTCATATAGCTGCTGATAGTCCGATATAATCATTCTTAATTCATCGCGAACCCGAACAAGTAATTTTCCGCGAGCGCTGCAATCGATTGTAATTTGTCTAATGATTTCATCAAAACACTGTGCATAGAGCTCAGATCTCACCGGGCATATGCCAGTGTTGCGTGCTTTTCTCTGTTGTAATAACGAATCTAATTGTGACTGAAGCTTAACGACGTCAGATCTTGTTGCTGGTGCTATACTAACAAACTGTATAAGTGTTTGACCATCCTGGACGAATTTTCTAGGAGGAAGCATAG
Organism: Trichomonas gallinae; assembly: GCA_008369845.1. Lineage (NCBI taxonomy): Eukaryota > Parabasalia > Trichomonadida > Trichomonadidae > Trichomonas > Trichomonas gallinae. Next base: position 22,994 of record MRSU01005286.1, read on the forward strand.
AATCTAAAACTTCTCTTGTTAATTGCTCGTCTTCTTGGTCGCCGTCTTTATTTTCTCTACGCTGGCGTTTCTGCTGCGGTGCTTGTTTCTTCAGGTTACCTTCGAGGATCGGAACATCGTATTTCAAAAGTCCTTTCCCTGGGCGAGCAGCACTCATAGAATAACGAATCAGTCACTTTTTTGATGAATTTTAAAACGTTTTTTTACAAAATATAGACTATCTATTGGGTGTTATTTCGAAATAATCAAGAAATCACGAAAAATTTGACTTTTTAAATTTTTCTCATGCAAATATCATAATTAGAGATTGGTTATATAGAGATTTGTGATTGCACATTTACATATATAATACCAATAATAGAATTAAAGCTTAAATAGTGATTGAAAATTTTTCACATTTTTGAGACTTATTATATAGATATTTGATATTACACATTTACAGATATTATGTGGGAAATAGAATTAAAGCTTAAATCATGATAGAACTTTTTTCAAAAAAATATCCATGATGAAGCGAGACATTTTCGAGAATATGCCATTTTTGTAATAGCAATGAAGCCCTACCATTGAAAGCTTAAGAATTGATGATTTTGTTTTGTGAATGAGCTGAAGCTGCATGGAAACACATTATAGAAGAGATTTATCGAGTTATGCTTGTTTGTTTTATCAGCAATTCTAGTTATATGCTTATTATCTGTTAGCAAAAAGAATAATTTTGTAAAAAATGATCTATTTTAAAAAATTCTATAATAAATACAAATGATACTTCAGAATGGTCTCTGTATCTCTTTTTGTATAATCTTGAGTGCAGCAAGGTTTGAGCCACATCTGCTTCTCATTTCATTGACCTTGCTGTGCACCAAGTCTCTGGTTTTAATAAAAACTTCTTTGACTTCAGGCGACGCCTCCATCTGCCTCTCGTGGAACTTAATCAGCGAGTTGATGCATCTGACAGTGAGCTCTATCTCCTTTCCTTCAGCCAGCCACTCGCTCGCCCACTGAATGAACGAGACAGCGCTCGAGAAAGGCAAACTCTGCATGACGACATCCATGTCCGCCCTGTTGATCTTTCTCATGGAATTAAGCAGATAATCTTTCGGCGAGATTGTCCTCATCAGCGGGTTTTCTCCTGGCGATTCTCTCTCTTTGTCTGCTGCAGCTATGTCGTCTCTCAGCCTGTCGCCGTGCTCTATTGATTCTACAGTCATTCTTCCTGGAGTGTCGACAACAGCGCCACCGAAAATCGAGCCTCTTAAAGCAGCTATCGTTCTGTCATTTTTCTCAGCGTTTGCAGTTTCTATCTGCTGCTCCAATCTCTTCTCTTCTTCTATAGACAGGTAGATCTTCTCCTGCGTTCTCCTCCACAGTCTGATGCCTTTATCCCTGCCGCCAGTGATGACATATGAACCGCTGGGAGAAACGTCCATCGCGTAGATTTCGCCGACATGCGAGCGAAGAGTCTGCACAGACCTAAATGTGTCGCAGTCCCACATCTTGAGGACGCCGTCTCTACCAGCTGTCCACGCGTAGTGCGTGTTGGGGATGAACTTAGCGCATACGACGACACTCTCGTGCGCCCACAAGCTGCGGTGGCAGTCGCCGAACTCTGTGCCCCAAATACGCATGTTTTTGTCGGCGCTCGCTGTGACGATTAATTCGTTATCATAAGAAAAGTCGACGAAAGTGACAGGAAGGTGGGAACCGTATAATGATATGTGGAAGTTTAATGTGTCTGTGTTGAAAATCCTGACCGTTGAGTCCAAAAGTGCGGCCGCGATGTATTTCGAGTCTGGTGAGTAGGCAATGGAATATACTTCATCGTTGAGCTTGAGTGTCCTCTTGTGGAGTAGTACTGGCTGATCGTTCTTAAATCCGATATTCCAAAATCTCACTTCTTTGTCGCTAGAGGCTGTTGCTACTTCTGTGCAGCCTGGAGAGACAACAATCTGCCATATTCTACCGTCGTGACATTTGTTTACTGCGTATATTGTTCCTGTTGATGCATCGCCCATTTCTATGTTACCTTCTCTTGTTCCGACGATGAAGAATCTTCCACCGGGGAGAACAGCGAGGCTTGATGCCATTCCACAGCTGATTGTTTGAATGCATTGGCGACTTTCTAAATCCCAGATTTTTACACAGCCTTCCGATGCTGAAATGATTCTGTCTGGTGATGATTCGTCGTTTTCAGACTGTCCGAAGAATGCAAGGCCTCTGATATCGCTTGTGTGGCCCATTGTTTGATGAACAATCTTGAAAGATGGAGATTCTTCTCCTTCACGCAGAGAATTTTCGAGTACAACAATTGAGTTATCTGCAAGTGTTGCAACGATTGACTTTCCAAGGAATTCTGCATTGCATAATCTTGTTGGAAGCGTAATTGTTTGTTCTTTTTCGAACTGAAGGACTTCTGTAGCCTGACCACCTGATTTCTGTGCACGTTTTGCACGGCGCTTCTTCTTTTTCTCCATTTCTTCATCAGATAAAACTTTCCAAACGTCAATGTTTTCGCCTGATGTGACGAAAGCAAGCGATTTGCCATCTGGAGATAAAGCGATGTCTTGAACTCTGTGTTTTGTATCTCTGTTAATTTGAACATCGGGAGTAAGAACGACAGGGTTCTTTGGATCGACGGAATCCGGATCTGATATGATAAAAGAGAAGAAATCTGGAGATTTGCCTGCAGCAACTATCTTATTTATGCTGATAAGGCATAATGAGTATAATTCAGAGGCAGCAATAGTAACTGTTTGAATGCACGCGTTGATATCGAGATCCCAAATACGAATATGTGTATCTTTTGATGATGACACAAGCCATGGAGTATCTGGAATGAATAATAAGTCTGTGATTGCATTTTGATGTCCTGAGAAGCGGCAAATACCACAATCTCCGATAACATCCCAAACAACGATATCATTGTCCTGAGAACCTGAAGCTAATAGATTTGATTCATTATTAAAAGCTAAACACGTAATTGCGCGTCTATGACCAGTAAAGTGATTAACTTCTTCACCTTCACGGTTGAAAACGGAAATTTCGGCATTTGAATACCCAACTGCAATTAATTCTTCGTTTGGAGACACAACGAAGTCATTAATCTGGACAGATTCTTGTTGTTCTTTGAATTTTGTTGGTGGATTGAAAACTTGTTTTGTTTGCGAAAGATTTGATGAATATGCGACTAATTTATCTGCTTGTGCAGACAAAATTAAGCCAGCCTTCTTAAAAACTTGGACAGACTTGGATCTCGTGGCGTGAAGACCAAGAACAGAGTCAAGTGTGAATCCAAGATATGCGTGCTCCATTTTTAGTCACTTTTTTCTGCAAAATCTTGTTTTTTTTTGTCTTCCTGTTTTTGATATCATATATAGCTTATTTAGCTGATTTAATCAATATTTTCTCGTGAAATATAGCCAAAATACTTTGTTATTAGCGTTTAAATTTAAATTTTGATTAAATATAGTCTGTTGTGCTCTAAAATATAGACAAATCAATATAAAACCATCAAAAATGTTTATATTCGTATGCAATTATGCTGAAAATGAGATATATTATATTTTGATTAAATATTGATTTATGTACTTTAAAATATAGATAAATCAATATAAAAACATCAAAAATGTTTATATTTACTTGTAACTAAGCATTAAATGAGATATATCATATTTTTATAAATTCTTTGTTTTCTTGAGATAATTCAATTAAAATCATATTTATATGCTCAAGTTGAATATGCTGTCAAATAGAAATGGTTTAAATCTTTAGATATATTTTTTCTTATTTATAATCTCAGATTTAGAGCATAGCATGAATGAAAAATTAATATAATCATTTAATTATGAAGAAATGTACTCCTAAATTTTGGATAACTGCCTATAAATATGAAAAAAAATATATTATTTTTTTAAGGTCAAAATATGCATCCTACACATTAGCCAGAATGCAAACTTCATGATAAAGATGCTGCGAGTCGCAACTTTCATCTTTTATTGTTCAAGTAAAAAATAGAAACAAATTTTGGATCGGTCTAGCATAAATATAACGTGCAAAATGACAAACGGCAGATATAAACAAGTCTGTTGTATATTAAAGAAAAATAAGAGTTTTTATTATTTGAAGGACTCTACTGCCATCCTACATGGAATGAACCAGTACAGGGATGAATATTGCAATGCTCGAAGCCTTGTTCGCTGACGGCTCCTAATCAAATGAAAAAATTAAAGAAAATATTCAAAACAAATCTTTTAATTACCAAAAAATGTTTGCTATAGTGAGATCATTTCCCAGGCGAGTAATGTTGAGGGAAAATTTTCTCCAACAAAAAATGATAAAATCCTTTTCATATAAATAAATAAAAAGCGAAGAAGGTTTTGTGTTAAAAAAAATACGGATCCGGTGAATGAATTTATTTTTTGTTTGACAAATTATCGGATTTTTGGCGGTTATGACACACACGAAAATGGGCTGTTGCGCCAAGTTTTCATTGTTCATTATCTCGTTCATCGCCATCGGCATTATTACAGCTATTGGTGCCCTCTCAATCTTTTTCATCACAAAGTACAAGATCCAGGATATTTCTGAAGATAATACACTTTTAGTTTTCTCCATTATCATCCTTTGCGCTTCTGCTTTCATTCTTGTTTTCGCTATTTACGCCTCATGCACAGATGCTAGATGCCCATCATTCATCCTTGGTGTCATTCTTTTCGTTTATGGTGGTGCCATGGTTGCTGCTATCGTCTTATATGCAATGTTCAACAAGAAGATCTGGAACAAGCTTGCTGACAAGTGGGATGATCTTAACGTCAGATTAAGCAATTCTTCTGTTTCCGCTGCTATCCATGAGGTCGAAGAAAAGCTTAACTGCAGAGGCTGGCACACAAACTATTCACTTACATTACCAAAATGCGCCGAAAAGGTTGAGGATCCAATTAAGAAATATCTTTACTTCATCTATGCTGGTGTTGCCTTAACAGCTCTCCTTCTCTTCCTTGCTGCTGGCATTGCATTTTGGAAGACATGCAAGAGCAGCGATGATACAAAGAAGAATCAACCAATCGAACAACCATTATCCTATGGCTGGTAATTTTTTCCTATTCTAAAAGATCATTTTATATCAACCTTGCATATTTTTTATAAATTCAACAAATTTGGGCAACAAATAAATTGGCAGAATTCCCAATTTTTCCAAATCTTTGAGTTTTAGCCAATTTAATTTGCAAAACATGAAATAATACATATACACTTATTATATTTCAATCAGTCAACTCAAAATTGCTCAGTTTTTTTTTAATTAAAAATCACGAAATGCAGCTTTTAATGACATGTAAAAAATTCTCTAGTATTATGAGTATTATAATTCGAGTATCATAAGGCTTTTTCTCTAATTTCAAAATTGCGAAACTAAGCTTTTAATAAGATGAATTAAATTCTTTAGTATTATAAGTATTGGAATTAGAGTAATATAAAGCTGTTTCTCTAATTTCACTAGTATATATATCTTGTCTCGATATGCATTTTTCATTGCTAATGTATGTTATTTTCTTTATCAATTTCTCAAATTGAGATTTAGTAAGTTGGTTATAGTTATAAACAAGTTAACTATGCACTATATTTTGTTCTTGGATGATTTTTTTTTGCGATTGATCCTGAGCTTTGTATTGAAGATCTGAAGAGAACTACCGGAGTCTGTGATTTTTAAACAGTAAAACACCCTGAAAAATTTCGATTCGGTGATGAGAAAGAGCGATATTATCGCATCATTATGCCTGGAAGTGGATAATATGAGTCATATCTCATGAAATTTCCTAATCACCCAAAATTACTTCATATTAATATAATATTTGGGTTAATAATTCTTTTACCATTGTCATATTAATTAGTGACGTCTCAATAATGTATATTAATTCTTTCACCAATGTAATGCATATCCAATTATGAGTAATTTTCCAAGTTTTTGGTAGTAATCTGGTTATATATTTAGAGAATAATGAAAGTCAGATTTTACTGTTTACACGACAAATTTTAAAAATCACGAAAAAGGGTTTAATATTCTTAGCAAAAAGTGAAATAATTGATAAATAGACACCAAATAACAAATTTTCTTCTTTTTTCCTTATATTTTTAAACGGATATCAAAAAATATGCAAGTTCCGATTGAAGCTCCAATCGAAATTAAAAAGAAGATTGCCAAAAAGCTACAGAAATCAGGTGCTCTTAAGAGGATCGAAAGAAAGATTAAATTGGGAATGATGGTTGCCGTTGAAGAAATTAAATCAGAACCAAACGAAAAGACACATTTAGAAAGGCTTCCATTCAAGGATGCTACAATCAATGAAATCAAAGGATTGCAAGCAATCTATTCTTACTTAGCAAAAAGAAATTTAACATATACCTTATCAACGTTACTTGAAGAATCGTGTGTTAAACGCCAGCAAAATAGCAACTATGATTTGGTTGAAGTAATAGAGTCAGCCAATCTTCATAGTTCTGATGACGATATCAAATTACCAGTTACAAGGAAAAATCCGCTTCAAAACAAGCCAAAATCTCAGAAAGCTAAAATACTTGCGAGCGATGATAGTGATTTTGATGATTTGTAATAAAAATTGTAAGTTTTTAAATTATTTAATATATACACAGAGCTATAACAAGTACTACCATAATACTTATCATTAGTAGCTCATATATTTTCATTTCTACTTTATATTTTAACACAAAATATTTATCTAAGAAAATCAAATATACATTAATAATATAAGCTTTTATGCAGTTGTAAAGAGCAAATACAATCTATTTATTTTAAAATATGATTAAATTGAATTTGATGGAAAAAATTAGAGAGATTCCAAAGTTTTAATGCGCAAAATGGCATAATCAGCGAACATATCCAATTTTCAAAAATCCAAGGATTTTTTTAGATTTTTAATTTATTTCGAAAGGTTATCCGAAAAATGTCTATAAACCGCTTGAGAACACAAAAATGTAAATATTCTTCATTTATTTTTGAAGTTTGATGCAGAAGACGATTCATCGATTTTCTCATGAAGACGATGAAATCATTAAGAGGTACTTCAAGAAGTATGCGAACGACAGAAGCCTAGCTATTCAAAAGATTCAAGAGCAAATCGGTAAACATCATAAAAAGAAATCTATTGAAGAACGTTATAGAAGCTTTTTAAGCAGAAATATGAATCCATTCACACAAGATGAGGATAGGATGATAATGCAATTGCACATGCTCTTTAAAAATTCTTGGGCTTCAATTGCAAAACAATTACAAACTAACAGATCAGGAGACCAAGTTAAAATTAGATTTGGTCAATTGACTCGTCAAAAGAAACCTACGCCGAGTGTTGTTAATCAAACCCAAATTCCAATTATTTTTCCAAACATAGAAGGATCTTTACCGGGCATTCAACCCAACGATTCAGACATATCTTACCTCGAATTCGACAATTTATTGAATCCTCGCCATTAATATTTTATTCCGCTCAATTGATTATAATTAGTCGTCACAATATATATTAATTCTTATAGAAATATCTTATACATGTTATTTTACATTGTTTCACGCAGCATTTCAATTATTAATTTTTGATCTTATATTATTGTATTGTTAAACCTGCAGCTACACTAATTCAATAAACGTATTCTTCTTGTGTGTATTGTTATTAAACATTATTAGCTTTTTGGCGAAAAATTTAATTTACATAAAAAAATATAAGATTTACAACCAAATTCTAGGAAGTATAATGCGTGAAAGGGACTTAAAAACGATATGGTTATAAGTAGAATGAATATTATTAATTGTTGTCAGAACGTCTTGAAATTTAGAATATAAAGGTTTTAGAGGTTATATGTAACAAAAATAGCAAAATCAAAAACTCGATGAAAAATTTGTAAAAATTTAAAAAAGTGACAGAATAACAATGCTGACATTAAAAGTGAAATACAAAAACGACATATTCCCATATCAGATCAAGAAAATCACAACAAACAGCGCGTTCATAAAACTGCTCGCCAAGGAACTTTGCTTGGAGCCAAATTCGATCAAATTATTTTATAAAGGAAAAACTCTTGCGAATTCGAAAGAAAACAAACTGGTAAACGATGGAATAAAAGATGGTGATAAAATTTTACTCACTGCCGTTGACAAAAGCATTAAGCTTCCAAAACCAAAACGATCGGGCAACAAAAAACAACCAAAGAATCAGCAGTACGAAGATATACCTATACCTGATATTGTGCGGAAAGGACCACCACCGGGCTGCATGGACGGACTTCATGCCCCGGTATCGAAATTTCCTAAAACACCTTTCGTTGTATACACAAAAGATGGTAGTATTGCAAAGCTGTCAATAGAATCTGATGCATTATTCGTCGAATACAATGATGGTGCTGTAGAAAGACTTTTTGATATTTCATATAATGCAGAAAAAACACAAGATGTGCCGAATTTTTCAAATTATATTTCACTGTATATTAATACCAACGATGAATTACGCGTGTATCATTATATTCCGAAACAGTTCCAAAATCTCTTCAAAGACTTCTTAAATTCGTTATCTAAATGATATATAATTAAGTTGAAACTGAAATTCAAAAAGTAGCACTGGTAGCTTTTGTATTTCGTGATTTAATTTACTAATGGAACAACTTTCTGATTTCCAGTCGATTGGAATCGTATTTTTGGAATATTGCGTTAATAAAGTGTTAATTTTTTTTATGAATTCAATATTATTTATTATATTTTTATTTTTCTTAGAGGAACGAACTAAAATGACATAAATTTCGATCATTTATATTCATACATTGCTATCTCATCATTCGAAAACCAATTTTTTATTTAATTATTCATCTGAATCTTTTACGCCTAAAATTGATAAATCAGTGACAGATATATTTTATATATTAAAATAAATATATATTCAATTTTCTATTAGATATAAGCAACATTTTTCACATGATTAAATTTTATGATGATATATTGAGTTTATAAATTCAAGTTATCAATAATTATGCGGTAAAAAGGCTTGAAAACAATTAGACTGCATACTTGATTCCAAATAATTAGTATTGATGACTCCGATTATAATTTTTAAAAAAGAAAAAAGTATTTTGGGCCTTCGCGGACTTGAACCACGTACCTTGCGATCTTCAGTCGCACGCTCTCCCAGGTGAGCTAAAGGCCCTTAC
>MRSU01005287.1:0-11044 GCA_008369845.1 Trichomonas gallinae
AAAGCCCCCTGCATTAATTTGATAGACCCTGCTGTCTGCCCTTTTTTCCGGTGTCTGCCCCTTTTTCCTGCCACTCTATTAAAATAGAAAATAGCAATATCTGCTATATATAATTATCAACAAAATTGGATTTCTCAATTTTCATTTTTTAAAAAATGATTGTGTCGCTTATCTTATTGAAAACTCCAACCCTTACAATAGATTTTGGATCCTATTACACGAAATCATCTTACGAAGGACCGAATAAAGTCCCAGAAATGGCTATAAACACTTATTCGAAAAGATTAACACCAACATTTCTCGCATTTAAAACTCCAAAAGACTTCGACAATCGCACAAATGAGTTAATAAACGGTTCTGAAATAGAATCTTTGATCCCTGTCATAGGTGATCTCGCTTATTCAAAATTAATTTCACAACCGTGGAGTGGTGCTGGATATTTACCGACTTATATCGATCTTGATACTACAGAGACACGTAATTTGTCAGAGAAATTGTTTACTTTTCCTCCATGCGATAATCGATTCAAAACTTTTAATATAACAGCTTCTTTCCTCCACTTCTACGGTAAAATGATTTTAGGTGACGATTTCTACAAAACAAGAGTCAATTTCGTTGTCCCTGGTTCTTTTACGGAACCGCAAATTCATGAATTGCATGATCTCGCTGCAGCCGCGAAATTACAGAACGAAACAATTACATGGGACTGGGAAGCTGTTGCCAACTACTTTGTGCAGCGCCGCCCTGATGTTATTCAGCCAGATAATCGAATCGGCTTATTTATTGATATTGGAGCCACATCATCTAAAGCATACGCACTAAAATTCGAAGAACAAAAAGGTGTTCCTAAATACATCGCGAAACTATTAACATATCAAATAGATTACGATGCGGGCGGCGCCTATTTAACTGCTGACCTTGCAAAGTTCGTTAAAAACAAGATCACAAACAAACAAGTTTCTCTTTCGGAAATGGGAAGAATAATCAAACAATGCGAAATAGCGAAAAGAATTTTAAGTTTAGTTCCAGATACAAGAATAACAATTGAAAATGTGTCTGGATCCGACCATTCCGTTCGATTAACCCAAGATGATATCCAAGAAGTTGCGAAACCACAAGTTTTAAGGACAATTAAATTAATTCAAGCCGCTTATAAGAAAGATAAAGTTGATTTTGTTGAAGTTATCGGTGGTGGATCACGTGCACTTCCAATTCGTGACGCAATAATGAAAGTCATCGGTTCAAATAAATTAAATTCTTCTATGAACGTAGATGAAGCTCTAGCTATGGGTGGTGAGTACCAAATACTCACAAACTGGGTCCAAGGACAAATGAATGACTCAATTCACAGCATTAGTCTGTGCGCAGCTTTAACTTGCCACAGTCTCATGCTTGGAACTTCCCATGAGCTTGGCTTTCATGGAAATCCAGAATTAGTTTATTTCAATATCACAAGTCCACTCAGAAGAGGACTTAAATCTTATAATTGGACATATTACGTGCCAAGGCCTGGATATGGTATGACAAACTACTTTTTTTACAGCAGAGGTCCAATAAGGCTTGAAAATGTTCTCGCTTGCTATTTAGGAGATTGCAAGAAAAATACAGCAACGCTTCTGAGGCCCCTTTATGGTATATTCGTTCCAATTTTAGAAGCAGTTGCTAATGATAGAATCAATCTTCAATATCAGACAAATAAATTAGAAGAAATGTATTATATTGCAAAATCGGCATCAAAAGATCCGTGGGTAATGAGTGATGGTGATATTTCTCAAATCAAAAGTGTTCTAACAAAAGTTGAGGATTATTTATTCAATAATAATTTCAATATCGAAAATACAACCAATTTAATAGGTGAAATTGAAGGAATTCAGCAATTTTTTATCAAATATACAGAATTATTACTGTCAAAAGATAAACTTGCTGAAACAATTCAGCGAGCAAATGTTATTCTCGATGTAACTTATCCTAAAACGAGAAACTGGCTCGAACAAAATATTTATGAAGCTTTCAAGGGAAAGACTCGATCAACTCAAGAATATTTCAATAAAATTAGCGAAAGGAAAGTAACCAAATTTGAAATTGACGAAGCAGCGGCATCACTTGATGCTTGGTGCGATGCCCTACCACCAGTGCCAAAGAAGGCAATTCGTGGCAAATTTATCTCTTTAATCTTTGAAATTGTTGATAGAATAATTAACTTTTTTGTTGTTGAATGGTAAATAAAATGTAATGTATTGAAATTGCCGGCATTTGGCATAAATGATTAAATCAAAAATGCATTCCGAATTGATGGATAGTTTGGAGAGTTTTCTGATCGTTATGGTGTCACAAGATTCCAAAGTCTATAAAACAACAAGCAGCAAACATATTAACAATGATAAGAGTTGACAGAAAAGAATCCAGATGAATTGAAGAAACATATGATCTTTTTACATACTTTTAATGATGTTCCACTTATTAAACTGACATTTTATTAAAAGATCGAACTGAAAATATGAAAATCTAAATTAATCCAAGTATCACTATAGACGTATGCTATAAACATAAAACCAATGCTAAATTATGATTTTGATCATGTTTAATTCTGACTACATCAATGAAAAATTAAAAAATCAGATAATTATTGTAATATTTTACTAATGATTTTCCTTTATTTCCAAATTCGCTAATAATTAAAAGGGGCAATGGAGCGTTGTGTTCACCAACAATGGTTGTTCTGACAGGTAATCAGTCATTTTTTGATAAAGTCATCTTCATGGATGAAGATGATTATAAAGCCTTGATTTATGAAAGGAAAAATAGGGAAATCTACCATAATTATACGCCAAACCAATACAGTCTAGAGCAAATTGAATCATTTAATCGCGAAATAGAAAATTTATATGCTCAATTCCAAGCAATTGTGTCGAATAATGAGGACAGCAGTCAACAAATACTAGAGTTGTTGAATTTACTTAACAAATATCCAGGTATTGCCGTAAAAAATGATCAAACAAAAGATTTAATTCAAGTTGTATTACAATATATAGATAATTTAGGACCTAATTCGTTTGAAGCAGTACAAATACTCGAAATTCTATCAACAATGCCAAACATTTTATTGGAAAATTCGCTTGATTTATTAAATAACGAAGATCTGATGATCAATACAAAGTACTGCATCAGTATTTTGGATATTGCAAGGAATATACTTAATAACAATGAGATTTTATATCAAACTCTCGATTTAACTGTTTTCTTACGTCCCATATTAAATTCTGTTCATTCGAACAACGAGATACAAGTGTCAATTGCACTTGAAGTCTTAATTCTCGTATTAAAGAAAGTTTTACACGCAAATATTGAATTTCCAATAATCAATGAAATATGGATGGGAATTATCTTTGTTTCCAACTCTTTGTTTACTGGAAGTAATATATTTATTGCCCAAATAATCGATTTACTATTGAATTTAGAACAATTTCGTTCAAATCCAGACTTTATTATGGGATGTGTTGATGTATTTAATTCAAATTATTTACATAACAAGTATTTAGTTGCTGTTTGCTCCCAAATAATCAAATATATTGAAGATGCGTCGAGTTTATTTGATTTTGATTCGATTTTAACCAATCTTGAAAATTTCGAGAATAAAGAACCAGATGACATCATATTCCAACAAATGGTTACGTTTTGCCTTTTATCTAAATTTTCGAAATTTCAAAATTGGCAAAATCTCGACAATCATCTAAAATTATGGATAGAAATCGCGTTAAATGGCGATTACGGTGATCTTAAGCACAAATACTTTGCTGGAAATTTTATGGCAGAAATTATGAAACTTAAGCCGTATTTATTAGCTAATACTAACGCACTAGGACAGTGTTTCAATATTTTTGACGATGTATTTGATGATTCTGGTTTTCATTATCAAATTAATAAGAAAATAATTCATGGAATACAATCAATTCATCATTATTGCATTTCATCGGATCATAATCTTACGACATATATAATGGATAACGAATTCATTGAAACAATCAAGGATTATATAGTATTTGAAGATCATGGGAACGAATTTCCTGAATTTCTTGCAACATTTGATGCATCGTAATACTTTCTTCGAGTACTTCAATCATCTTTGCTTATTTTCGAGATATTGATTTTCTGTTGAGATTAGAGGTTTAAGAATAGATGAAATCAAGAACATTACGTAGAGTGAATCGTTACTTTTAATAGGTTATTATAATCTTTTTTAATTGATATTTAAAACGATTTGGAATTTCGGGAAAATGTGAGTTATAATCATAGTATGGTTTCATTTTTTGTCATATATGTGAGTGGACCATGTTTCTAATGTAAAACGAAAAATTTAATATAAATGATTAATTTATGAAGTTGCCAAAGTCTTCTCTAATCATTAATATAGCATCATTGAAAATTCGAATGATATTTAAGACCCAGCCAATAGATTTTGCAGCAGGATTTGAACAATAGTCGATTTTAGTCACGTATTCTGTACTATGCTTGATATATATATTTTGATAAAATCGCGTAAATATTAGATAAAATCACATTTTTATACAAAATCATCAAATAATCAGCTATCTTGCTCAAGCTGTAATGTCATTAACTCATAGTTCTTAATCATATCCTGGTCTTCAAGATTGAATCGGGCGTTTTCTTTGATATAGAGAACAATCAGGCGGCGTATGTCATTAGCTGTGAGGTTATCATAAAGGATTTTACCTTTGTTTTCTTTTTCGACCTCAATTTGCTTCTCGAATTTATCTGCTTGTTCTTTGAGTTTAGGTTCTATCGCAGTCAAAACGACTTTAAGTTTCTCCTTCATCCACAGAGTGCGGAGGAAGTTTTGCATGAGCTCATTTGCCTGAGCTTTTGCTTGAGGTCTGTCGACTTCATTTGTCTTCTTAACGCGCGCTTGAATTGCTTGCACTTTACTGATCAACCCATTGATGCTAATAGAGAGTTTGTCCATTTTTATGTTAAATTCAGCAAGCTGTGCTTCACAGTTTGCTAAATCTTTCTGTTTATATCTATCAAAGACGTCTTCGTAATCGCGAATCATCTTGTTGAACTGGTCTCTAATATCCTGTGGTGATTCAGCAATGCAAGCAGTGATATTAAGCTTTGTTTCATTTGGATCAACAGCGCTGTATTTATTCTTTTCTCTTTCGAGGTCACTGTTTTCTTTGGCGAGTCTGTCAGCTTCTTCTTTTAGTTTGAGGCATGCAGCACGCTTTTCTAAAAGTTGTTTTCTTCTTTTTTCAATTTCGGACTTCAATTTGTCGTCAAAGTGCTTCTTGTACATGGAGAAGTATGCCATAATGTCCATTTTGAATTTTTCAATTTCTAACCTCATTTTCTGAAGATAATCTTTGTATTCTTTCAAATTGGTTGCAATAACTTTGTTGGCATCACTAGGACTATAAGGAATACTTGGAAGATCTGAGTCTCCATCAGCAGAACTTGATTTTCTAGATTTTTTAAGCTGTCTCCTCTTCTTTTCGATATCTGCCTCTAATGTGTCTATCATCTCTTTGTATTCTCTATTCTCTGCCATTGCTTCTTTGAGCTTTTCCCTGTAATTTTGAATTCTATTATTTTTCTGTTCCAATTTTTGATTTAATACATCCAATATATCATAATCTTCATCATCTTCATCTAGGTTCAAGGCTTTTCTAATATTCTTGAGCTCGTTTTCTAGTTCCTTGAGAGATTTTCCATTCGGCGCGACATACTCAGTTGGCTCACCGAACATTTTGTAGACGATGCCTTTGGCACGCTTAATTTCCATTTCGAGCTCCTTAAGCTCTTTTTGCTTCTTGTTGATAGAGTTCTGAAGAGCTGACATAAATTTTATTTTATTTTGTCAAGTTTTCAAATTTGTCAATTTACATGTCAAATAAATCCAAAATCAATATCATATTAAATAGCTCCAAGATATGGTCAGCGTAGAGCTACTGAACTCATTTTTACTTGAAAATCATATCAATTTTTGATCAACATAAAATTTTAAGTTTATTGCAGTTATTAGACTGTTCTACAGCTATTTTTATCATTTTCATGAAAATAATTAGGGTCTGTCACTTCACCCTAAATAATTTTTTTGACAACTTTACAAAAAATTGTCAAAAATGTTAAATAACTTCATGGATTAACTAATGATTTATTTGGCTGATATAGTGAGTAACACTTCAAGTAAATCGTTATTTGAATAAAATACATATAAAAATGTAAAATAAAATTAAGAAACAATATCTGTCAGTACAGCAAGTGTATCCTTATAGGATGGCATTACAGATGAGACAATTGACATGCCCAAAGAGGTTAAGCTAGCGAATAATGATCCTGGACCTGATCTTTTGAGTGTTTTGCGCATGATTTCTTCTGCGCTATTGTTCGTATATATGTAAAGCGATAATGGATAGATTGTGGAAGCAGTGATAAGATTGCTCGTAAATGAACGAACAAGGCTAACACCAAGAGACTTATGAAATTCAAGATTGGTAGGGTTTATAAGTATTTTTGATAGAGAATTGAGCGTTTTTCTGCATGCTTGGTAAGTGATTTCAACTTGTAACTCTGATTTCAGTCCTCTGAGCATTGATGGGTACATTTTTGGATTAGTGTAGTAGTTAAGGAAATATAGATCTTTTGGACCCTTTTTCTCCTGTTTTTCATAATCGTTGGTAATATTATTAACAGCAACTTTTGTAAAGGCCTTCAAAAATCCAATACCAGCTCCTTTAGCAGCAGAAATTGCTACCAATTTGAGTACCTGGTCTCTGGTTATTGGTCTTTTTTGTGAATTTGAGTAAGAATCTTTAAGTTGTGTAAGAGCTGGTTGTAAAAGGTTACTGTACAACTCAGAAGTATATGGCTCATCAGTAAGAAACCTATACTTAAGCTTAAGGTCCTTGGTGCGCATAGCTTTTGACATGTAAAAAAATATTCTGTCAAAATCATTTTACAAAATAAATCGAATTTTTTAACGTCAATTTTTTTGCAATAAAACAATATTATAACAATAGATACAAAAAGTCAAATAAGGTTATTTTTATTTTTGAATTTAGAAAATTTTCCTTCTAAACCAAATGAATTACATCATTATAAGTTTAATAATAGTATACAAAAGCTGGAAATATAGGATATTATTTCAATATTATTGCATAAATCATTATCTTATATAACAAAATTCACGATTTTGCAAAAAAATGTCAATTATTATCGTAATAATATCGTCACTTTTTTATATTTCATGCTATTCGAAAAACACTATATTAGATAATGGTATAAATAATTTTGTGAATTTCGTCACTTTTTATTTTTGCAACTTCGTCACTTTTTATCATTATGACATGTGAAAAATGTAAAAAATGGGAGGAAGCAGATCCTCAAAATCACAGAAATAAGCACAGCGGGGCCTCTTTTATTATGTATTCTAGAGAGATGTAAGGATTTATGAAGCTATCGTCTAACGAAAAACCGTCACATTCAATAATATGTCTGCTCCACATTCCGTATCTTGCTTCGGTGAAGAGTTCGGCATTGTTGAACACCATCTTCGTGTTCAGCTCAAAGCACCACAATGTGTTATCGACTCTATGTCGAGATGCTCGCTTGCAACAAACGAAAACGTTTTCAATAACTTCGCTAAGAATCTTGAAAATCCAAATATAGTCGATATTTTCTTCGAAATTTCTACTCTCGGTCAAACTGCTCGCGATATTACACTCAATGGCATTAAATTCCCGAAAAACGGACTTAAGGTCGCAACAAGCTCAGTTAAGTTACCAGCAAACCAGGAAGAGTACACACTCGTTCACTGCGTTTGCGCACTCGGCAAAGTCTACAACAATATGAATCCAGTCAAATCTCTCGAAGATTCTAAGTACGAACCATATGACAATCTTAACGAAGACTTCCTCCCAGAGGGCTACAGCTCAATCAGAATTTCTGATAACGACGAGTTCCTCATTTTCAATTATCGCCAGATTAATTCAGTTCACCTCCTTAAGCTCCAGGGCGGAAAGAACATCGAGGCTCATCCACTCGAGGATTTCATCTGTGATTCGTGCCACAAGGACGCAGCTCTCTTCTTCTGCATCAACGATGAGATGAAGCTCTGCCCAAAGTGCGATTCAAAGGTCCACAACATTTCAGAAGTCATGAAGAAGCACGACAGGAAGCCATTGGGTGAGACACTCCCGAATTATCAGATATGCCCAGAACATCCAGGCCAGAAGGTCCAGTACTACTGTGAAAAGTGCAGCCTTCCAGTCTGCATGGAGTGCAAGGTCTCAGGCAACCACAGCAAGGGAGCCGCTGTCAAGCATAAACTCATACCAATCGCTGAAGCATATAAGAAATTCTCAGAGGCTGTCCAGACACCATCGTTGGTACGCCAGACACGCGAGAAGGCCCTCACGAAGGCTATTCTCGACGCAGAACAGAATGTCGCTGACATAAAGGATAATCTTGCAAAGGTCATCGATGAAATCAACCGCATTGCTGCCGCTGCAATTGCTGAAGCCAAACAAGAAGCTGGTGAGCGCATTGTCGAAACAAAGTCCGCAATCAGTGAACTTAAACGCAAATACAACGAATTCAAGGCAGAACGCACACTTCTCCTCGACTACTACACTAATGGACAACCAGTTCCATTCCTTCAGACATATCATCGCAACGAACTCCTCGATAAGAATATCGAAACATCAATCGACCTTCAGAAAGCAACAAACATTCGCGCTGATCTTGCAGTTTTCGGCAACCTTTCTATCCGCGAGTCAGAAGAAAGCAAGCCAAAGGAACGCTCGATTAATCTTGATTCCAACGCTAGTGGCGCTCCAACAACAGCTGTATATCCAAAGTATACAACAATGGAGAAAATGGCCGCTAGAAAGGAAGCTAAATATCGCGATATGGGAAAGATCCTTAATTTCACACCATTCCAGGGCTCCCGCATCATTCAGGACGAGGAGATCGCCAAGAGACTCTACTACTGCTTCCCATTCAAGGCTTTGCCAGAAACACATCTTATGTTCAGCTCAGAAACAGACGGCCGCTCAATCAAGGAGATGCACAGACTTGTCGATGGCAAGGGTATCTCTGTTATCATCATTAAGGCCAATGACAGAATTTTCGGTGGATTCGCTGCATCTAAGTGGTCAAGCGATGGACGCAGCTTCGGAGAAGGAACATCATCATTCCTCTTCTCTATCGACAACAACGCCTTCATCCAGGCTCATCCACAATCTGAAGATCCAGTTTATCTCGTTGGCACACCAGAAACATTCTCATTCGGCCGCGACGACTTAGTCCTTGCTGGTGATTTCGACAGATGCGCCTCTACAATAGAGAATACATTCGGCATCGGCCTTAAGTTCGGTTCCGAGCAAGCACAGACATTCCTCGCTGGAGCAAGCAGATTCAAGGCTGACGAAGTCGAAGTCTGGGGATTCTTCTCACCACAGTAATTTCCGAAAAAAATAATTTCTCGTTTCTGGAAATAGAGAAGTTGTTATTGTAAAACTTTTTTATCTGAGCTAATATTTCCGATTTTTCAGTACTTAGCTCGATATTAATTTGATGCAATGCATGACATTAAAGGCACATTAGTCCAATTTCGATGATATTACGCTATCATTAGGAATTGCATGGTTTTAAATAAACATTAAAGGAAAAAGAAAAAGCTTTGCCTACGACCAGAGTTGAACCGGCGACCTTGCGCTTACAAGGCGCACGCAATAACCACTATGCTACGCAGGCTGTTCGATTTTATCAATTCTTTTATTTCTAACATAATAACTTCAAGTTGATTCTCAATACTTTAATCAAAAATCAAATTATAAAGATCTCACATAACATTGATGATAAATTTATCTATTTCTCGAAGAAAAATTTAATTTTAAGATTTCAAATTTGAAATTCTGTTTATTTGTTTTTAATTCTAAGACAAAAGTGAAATATACATCTATATATTAATATTTGTTAGTTAATTTTTGATTTTAATTTTTTTGAAAACGTTATTTTTTTTTTTGATATATCAATGCATTCATTATCAGATGAAAGATTGCAGTATATTTTATTTTCTAACATCAGAGAGTTACATGTAGTATATCAGACATTATGCAAGACAGATGACGGCCTTTTAGGCTACAGAGAAATATCACAAATGCTTACAGCAATCGGCGTTAAAGCAACAGCATCGCAATTACAAGATATCATCAATGAAGTCGTTGGTGATGAAGCTAAAATCGATTTTAAAGCTTTCGTTTTACTTATGACTCGCAGATATAAGCAATTATCTTTTGAAGATGAAATTGACGAACTATTTGATACAGTAGATCAAGGACATGATAATTTCATTGATGGACAAGATGTTATCAATCTTATGCAAGCAAATGGTGTTTCGATTACTCCAGGAGAAGCTGAAGCATTATTGGCGACAATATCTGATTCAGCTAAAGGAATGAATAAGTCGGAATTTCAGTCTTTTGTGAAATCTCTCGGTGCAATTGTTATGGCAACAAAACCAGAAGAGGCAGCTCAGTAATACATTGTTATATTTGTTCAGAAAATCTATTATATATACTCGTAAAATCTGTTTTTTTGATATTTCAATTTTATATATTTCTAGCAAATGAAGTATATCCAAAACAGTATTAAGGGAAGAAAGATGGTAAAGATAGAAAAACGAGTTCAAAGTCTAAAATTTTTTTTTGATATTAAAATTGTTGTCCTTGAGAAGAATGATTTGTTTTAAATAAAAGTAATAATTATGTATATATATTTCATATGCTTTAAATAGCTTAATATAAAATTTTTAATGGTTGTTGAGCTCCTTAGCAATAAGAGCATTACGCTGGGCAACGAGCTGAGCATACTTAAAGCGCTGGAAATCGTTCATCTGAGCCTTGTTCTTGCGAGCAACGACCTGCTTGCCCCAGTTAGACTGATAGAACTTAGCAACTAAATCTTTAGCAGCAGCCTTAGCAGCTTCTGGAGCAGCAGCGCGATCGATCTTAGCGACGTAGTC
>MRSU01005291.1:0-10250 GCA_008369845.1 Trichomonas gallinae
TTAATGGTCACTATGTGCTCATTCTATATTATTAATTTACAGAATTTTTAGTTGTATTTTTCTGCCGGACAACCTTTTGAAATATATTTATTGGCAAAAATATAATAAAAATGACAATAATAAAAGCTCTATTTTAAAAATGACACCAAATATTTATTTGGCAAAAGTATGTTTTACATGACAAAATTATTCATCATTGCTCTACATCAAAAAATTGAAATTAACTTCTGAGATTTAACGTACATTAATGCTATGAAGAGGGTGTACTATTTTACAAAATTTAAATAATTAACTATATATTATCAATCAATTTTTTTTTTTTTTTTTTTCGGTTTGATTTTGCAATCTAGTACCAAAAGCATGAAAGTTATCCTCTCGAAGACTTTAATTTGTGATATTGCCAAACTCTCCATTAAGATAGATTTAATTTTTTTGTCATCGTACGATTATATTTAATTCAAAAATAAAATTATTGCCAATTAAAAGATTTTACATGACAAAATAGCAAAAGAATTTTTCTTTGTTTTATTTTTTACAATAAAAAAAAATGGATGACAGAGATTTACAGAGCAAAACAAATGAAGACTTAAAAGAAATGATCAATATTCTGAGGGCGAAGGCCATAGACTACAGTAACCAGAATGAACTCATTGAGAAAGACATTGCAAAGTATAAAGCGAAAATCAGAGAAATCATTCAGAAAATCCCCGAAATCCAGGAAATCTGCACCAAGAGAAACGAATACCTCGAAAAAACAAGAAGAAGCGAAAGAAAGTTGCTGTCATTATACACAAGATTCCCAGGAATCATCGACACCGGCTCCAAGCATGTGCTCACCAGCGATGTGTCCAGCCTCCAGCGCCAGTTGGACAACGCAATTAAGCGAAAAGAAGAAGCTGAGGCTTTGATTGTTAATTTTAAGAAGGATCTTGAAGATTTACAGAGGAGAAAAGTTGAGTTAATACATGAAGATAATATGCAGGATGAAATGATGGCGCAAAGAGAACAAGAAAAGTCGAATTTAGCAAAAACCTTAAGAAAAGAGCTTGACACAGCAAAGAAACTTTATACGACAGATATTCGAACAATAGATCAGCGTCTTGTTTCGGGAACAACATTACTTAGCGATTATACGTCGAGATATAATATGTCACAGATGCAATACTTATCTGCGCTCAACAGCCTCAACACATTGATATCCACTCTTACCGGAGATGCTAAAACATTAACATCAGACCTGGTTGACATTCAATCAAGAATTAATGACAAATCAGATAAGTTTTTGAAGTGGTGGGGAGCGAGAAGGCAGGTAGATTTCTACCAGAAAAGGAAGGAATTTCTCACTGGTGTCCTTCAATCAACTGAAGAAAGAATGGAAGAATCTTACAAATTAATTGAAGACGTCCACGATCGCAATTCCGCTAAAGCGAAAGACATCAAAGAGGCCCAGCAGATGAATAAAGTCATCACAGAGAAAATTAAGGCTGCAGAAAACCGCGAAAAGCAATTAGTTAAAGAACTCGAAGCCCTTCGCGCAAGTTTTGTTCCACTTCCTAAGGAAATTACAGATGCTCTTAAGAGAGACCGTCAGACATATCAAGATCGCGTTAATGAAAAGAAATCATTAGATATTGATTATCAAGTTCTTTCTGACACATCACCAGAGGCTGCAAGAGCCTTCGACAGACTCGAGAATGTCAAGAGAGAATACTATTCAGCAAACAGACGCCTTATTGAGAAGAAAGTCGCGATCGAAGAAATCAAAAAGCAAATCGAGCAGAAGAAGGCTAACAAGGGCATCGACCAAAAGATCATCATGGCTCTTGGATGCTTATCAGACCCACGTGTCCTTGTAACTGAAGAGAAGAATGGATCAAAGATTGTTGCTGCTGGTCCAATCGAACTTTTATCGCGCATCATCTTCGAGCCAGCCAACGATGACCCAATTTATCCATATTCCTTCATCATTTGCGCACACACAATCAAATTAGATATTCAAACAATCGTCAAGTACATCACTGCTGCCTATGAATCCGGTGACTACAACGATACAAGACAGGCTCGGCTCCGCAAGCTCCTTGACGCATGGCATGACTGGTTCAAGGTCGATTTCCAGCAAGTAAACTCTCTCGTCAGTTTAATTGGCTGGACAGCTCCAATTGTCGATTACGATCTTTCACAGAACGTCATCTTCGACGACACAATCGATGTCGACATGACACTCGACCTAGTCTACACATCATCACCACTCATTGTCGCTGAACATCTTGCTTATTATGAGCTCGACATTTTGATGCAGATGCCAGCTTCTGAATTCGTCGGAACAAGCTGGACCAAGCCAGACAAGTGGGTCCTCGCACCTAACATCATGAAGATGACTGAGCATTTCAACACAGTAACAAGCTACATCGTCAACTGCATCCTGACAAAGGAGTCGCCACAAGAAAGAGGTGAGCTTATCTCAAGGTGGATAGAAATCATGAATGCTTCATTCGATATCTGTTGCTTCCCACTTATTTTCGAGATTTACGGCGCTTTGTGCAGCCCAGCCATCTCAAGACTTGCTAAGTCATGGGAATTCGTTTCGCACGAGCTCAAGCAAGACTACTTAATGGCACAGTCATTCACCTCACCTTCAAGACAGTTTGCCGCATATATGGAGAGACTCAGAAAAACTCCAGTCACTGTTGTCGTCCCCTACATCGGCCCAATGCTCACAAACCTTGTCTACACGCACGATGGCAATGCCGCGAAGAAGAAGTTGCCAGGCTCAGGTGAAGAAGTTCTCAACTTCTCAAAGTACAGGATCTACTCTACAATCCTCAAAGAGATATTCAAGCCATGGGGAAGAGATATTCACTTCGTCCTCTCGAAGAAGATAATGATGAAGGTCAAACAGATGCCTCTTCCAGAACTCATCGACACAGAAGCCTTCAATCTTTCTGTCAAACGTGAGCCATAATTCGTATTTTTTTTATTTTTATTTAAATGTTCAATCTCGTTTTATGTAAAAATGAAATTATTTATAAATATTTCTTGCCCATGAGAATCTTTTAATCCAATGTTAATTTTCCATCAAAAAATTTTATTATTCATTTTAAAAAATAGGAAAATATTATTTTAAATTATTCAAGCTCTAGAAAAGGATTGTCATGTGCTATAACATCTCTTTTAAAAAAAGTCAATTTTGATATTGAAATTTGAAATCATATAAAAAAAAAAGAAAATATATATAAATCTGATGTTGAATATTAGGATTTTAAACAATTTATGATATGGATTTTTGAATAAAAGATATTATAAATATTTTGTAATAATGTTACTTTTCTCCTTCTCTTTTCGATATACTAGCTGTGCAGATTGTTCCTGTTCCATCCATTTGAATAACAGACAAAGTTGTTGGAATTGGACGATCAGATTTTTGCCATTCAGGTGGTAGAGGGTAATCAACGATCCTTGAGTTATAAGTAACAACTCTTCCAGTCTTTTTCTCTTTTTCATTTGGAGATTTTGTGAATAATCTTTGGCCATCAACAAGCTGGACTTCAGGAGTAGCATCTTTCTTTGCTATACTGTCTGCCTTTTTATTCATCGCGTCCATTTCTTCCTGCATCTTTTTCAGCTCTGATTCAAGTTCTGGATCCATTATTGAACGATTTGAACGTTTTTGACATGTAAATTTATTCTGTCAAAAAAATAGCTCAATGAAATAAAATGGGTTTTAGCTTAATTCTCAACACATATATGTGATATTATGCATTTTTATAATATAAACACAAAATATTTAATAAATTTTTATAATACACAATATTTTATATAAAAAATTTAATCATTTCGTTATTAATGCATTTGAGCTGCATAGGAACTTTCCTATTAAATTGCTATTGTGAATTCATTTGTTTGAAAGATTAATATAAATTAAAAAAACAATACAATTTATAACAAAACATACAAAATAATATTTAAAAGTCTGCAGTGAATATCTGATTCTCAAAGAATAGATCTGATTCGTCTGCATTAAATAAGTTATTTGAATCTATATCAAAAAATGTATCTACATATGTAGATTCTGGTTCAGTATTTGTCTTTTCTGTTGAATGATCTGCAGGAACAGACGGACATGGACTTTCACGTGAATCTCTGTTCTTCTTTCTTAAGATGCAGTTCCAACGATTTTTAATGGCATTCGGTGGTCTTCCTGGGAAATATTGTGCGATTTTTGCCCATTTATTTCCAAGAAGCTCGTGAAGATGAATGAGTTGATCATCATCCTTCGGATTCCAGTCTGAAACTATCAATTCTGGCGATATGTGACTCATCCAACGCTCGCGGCATTGTTTTCCTGTACGGCCAGGAACATGTTCTGCAATTGAATTCCACTTCCTTGGGCCGAGTTTTTGGACAACAGAAGTAAGCAGCATGTCTTCCTCCTTATTCCACATCGTTTTCGGTGGCAAGAGTGGCTTAACTTCTAGTGTTCCAAACATGAAAAATGATTTCTCTCAAAAAATGTCTATATACAAATTTGAATGTGTGTATTTTTTGAAAAGGAATTGAGAAGGTGTATTTTTTGAATAGGCTGGAACCAGTAGGACCTGTAAATAGTTTTTCGAAAATAGCAAAAACATAAATAAGGTTATAATTGACATCGTCAATTGTCACTTTTAACCTTTTTACATCAAAAGGTGACATATTCACAAATCTTACCTTATGATAATCATTTATAAATTTGCTATAAAAATTTTCCTTATCTATAATAATTAACTTTTTTTTTTTGTAATATAAGAAATTTTAGATCGACATGAGTTTGAATGTGTAGACGTTTAAAATTGAGAGTGCAGCAAATTATCGTTATTTCACGATTTTTTGATCATTGTATGTAATAATTTTAATATATGGTTCCATTGAAATTGAATTTATAGCCACTTTTTGAGTATATGATACCCATCTAGAACTGCGGCAATAGAATAGTGTAATGACAAAACGATTAAAAAATTTTCATTCCTTTGAAAAATAATCGGAAATAAAATTTAGTTGTTTTATCAAAATAATGATACCTATAAATATATGAAGAAAATTCTTCAATAATAAATGATTTTTGTTGAGTTTTGATGAAAAATGATTGAAAATGTATAAAATTAATTTTGGTAACGATGTTTCACATTATATCAGTCAATAAATGTCATATTTAAGATCAGAGACGTAAAAATTGTATAAATTCCAAATTTAGCATATTTAATCTATGTTAAGTAATAGCTTATGTATAAAAATAGAAAAATTCAAAAACATACAAACATTTAATATAACATACAAAAAAAATAAAATTCTATTGTCTTTTGATTGGTCTTCTCATACCTGGAGTAGCTGTAAATGGCCGAGCAACTTGTTGTAATGCTGATGCAGCTCTCAATATACTAACATTTGGAGCACCTCCAAATCTTGAAGTAATGGCATCATCATTCATAATCAGTTGTTCTTTGATCAGCTTGAAATCCTTGAGTAGTTGTCTTTTATGACCTTCAAGCATCTTTAGCTGGTTATCTAATCTATCAATTCTAGAAATTTCTTCTATTCTTGATTCTTTTGTATTACAAAGATTCATAATGTTATCACGCTGCGTTTCGTACTCTTCTTTTATCTCGTTGAATCTCTTTCTCTTGATTTCAAGTTTATCTTTAAGTTTTGCAAGATTTTCATCATAAGAATCGCATGCACTGTCGAATTTCTGCATATATTTGTTAGTTACATCATTGATTTCCGAATTACCTTCATTTATTAATTTTTCGAATTCCAAAGTCCTCTGTAGTTTTTCTTCTGAGAGTTTCTTTTGGAGCTGCAGGAACTCTTTGACTTTATTGTCAATAACAACCTTGTTCCTTTCTTTTTCTTTAATCCAAAGATTCGAAATATTTCCTGTAATCATATCCAGCTTTCTTTGGAGCTCGTCATTCATCACCTGCAATTGAAAATCTTCTGTTTTCTGCGATTTCCTGTATTTGTTCTGATCTGAATGATTCTTCTTTCTTTCGTTGAAAATTGTATTTTGCATTTCAGCAATTTGAGATTTTCGCGCGTTTTGTGCTGCAACGATTCTATTATGGCACTCTTTATTTAGCTCTGCAATTTCTCTGTTCAATCTCAATTCTTCGTCATCATAAAATTTAATAACTTCAGCAATTGGGTCTCTAACGCTATAATTCCTAGCATCAATGAGCTCATTATTCAGTTTTTCTATCCTAGCATTTAAATTTTCTCTAACTTTCGCAGCTGAAATTCGAATTTCTTCAGTATTGTAATTTCCTGGTAACAACGACGTTCCTGAAAGGTAGTTCATGTGTCTGTTCTCTTCATCTGCTAATTCTTGCTGCATTTCCGAAATTAATTTTTCTTTTTCCTTCGAAATGCGTAATTTCGCTTCTTCTATCATTGCATTACGTTCCTGCTCGAACTTCTTCAGGTATTCCATGTATTTCGCTGGAACTTCTATTGATTCTAAATCTTTATTGTATTTTTCGTATTTTCTTCTTAGCTGAAGGTCTATGTTCTCTTTTTGAGATGGAAGAACAACATACTCATGTTCTACTTGTGTCTTTTCGTTTTCTATCTCTTCTTGAAGCCTATTATACTTATTTTCGTATCCATTTTTGTAAGTTTGAGCTAGAACGTTGATATAAACTTGCTCCTGCTTCTCGAAGTCTGAAAAGTCGCTGTTCGCTAAATCTTTCTGATAATTCAAGTATTGGCCGACATTTTTTTCAAATTCTTCTGCAAGAACACCTGTGGCCTCCTTTTTGACATATTCGAGCTCCTTCTTTAGTACATCACGCAGCTTCTGAGTTTCTTCGATTTTTCTTTGATCATCCATAGAATCTTTTAATAACGCCAAAGCTTCAACTAAATCCGCATATCTGGATTGGTATTTCTTATTTTCTAGGTCTATTTTCTTCAGATGCGATTTAATTTCTTGTTCTCGTTCATCTTTGTGTTTATTTTGTTCAATTACTAATCTTTTTCTATGTACAACGATTTCTTCACGAAGCTCAGCGATAACTTTCGTTAAATGTATTATAGAGTCCTCTACTGTCTTCACATCGTTCTCCTGTTCATCATTTAACTGATTTAATTCATCTTTGAATTTTTGTTTCATTTGTTGGCTATTTTCAGGGGGTGGAGATGTTGATCTAGAACTAGTTATTGTTTTCAGCTGATTATCTAGCTTTGAACGCTCATTTTCGAAATTTTTTAATGAATTTTGTTGTTTTGCGCGTAAATCGCGAACATGTTTCTCGTGTTGTGTTTGTTCGTTGTCTATTTGTGATTTTATCTGCGAATCATTGGCCGGTGGAATGGATTTTATCAAGTGACCAATTTGATTTTTGGCTTTTTGAAGGTTTATCTTGTAAAGATTCGTATAATCTTCGACATTTCGCTTAGAATTTTGTGTTCCTTCAAGTAAAAACTCCAAGTCACCTTTAAAATTTTTGATTCGATTTATAAGATTTTTATTATTGTTGGCTAAAAACGATTTTTTCAAGTGTGCAACGGATTCATTGAAGTCTTCATCTAAATGAGCCAATTTCTCTTTAGTTTCCACTTCAAGATTATGAACTTGTTTTTCTTGTTCTTCATCATGCAGTTTTATCTTATCTAAATGCTGTAGTTGCGCTTTTTCTACCATATCATGTATATTTTTCTGGTTTTGAGCAATTAAATTGTTAAAAACGTTCATGTTATCTCGAAGTTGCTGTTTTACCTGCTGTATCATCGATAATACTTTCTTTATATTTGATTTTATGTCCATTTCTGACTCTGCTGTATCTGTTTTTAAGGAAATAACCTCGTTCATGAAAATTTCTTGATTCGTTTTTAATTTTTGTTGGTATTTTTGATCTGTTTCTTTTATAACACGCTCTATTAACTCGCCAAAAAACTTTTTACTGACTTTCTTTTGGTAGTTGTCCTCAAGTTCGTCGAGAGAATTTGTGAAATTCTTCCTCAAAGTCTCCGCTTCGTAATTTTGCTGCGCAATTTGAAAATCTAAATGATCTATGAGCTTGCACAACTGATAAAGCTTCTTATTTGTTAAATAAAGACAGCTTTCAGCGTCCAAAATCATATATAATAAATAAACGTGAAAATTTTTACAAAATAAAAGTGACAATATTTTACAATCCAAAAGTGACAGATTTACAAAATCAAAAGTGATATATTTGTAGAGTGGGCGGACAAACCCGTCTACTTTCTCAAATCCTTTGGCATAGCCTGGAGATTGACATATTTGACTCCATCGTTAGAATAATCGAGTCTGCATTTTCTAAAAAAATACCAATTTCTTGAAGAAATGAAACAAATTTGTTTGAACTCTCACACAAAACCATCACTATCTCATATTGAAACAAAAACAAATAACCTGAACATCGTGGCACTAAAAAAGATTCCAAAAATACCTGAAAATGACATATGCCGTCAAAGAAGAATACTGTTATGTAGATGACAAAGAAAAAAAAACATGATTATCGCAATAAAAGCAGCCATGGAAAATAACCAAGAGATGATTCGAATTTTAGTAAGGTCAAATCTCGATATCAACAAAAAATATAATTTCCGATACAAGGCATATAACCAAACTGTTTTAATGATTGTTTCGGAAAAAGGTCATCATAAACTGGTAAAATATCTTCTCAATGTTCCTGGCATAGATGTCAAAGAAAAAAATAAATATAATTAAACAGCTTTGATTTGTGTTTCATTAAGAGGTTCGTGATGAAGTTGTCAAACTCCTTCTCACAGTTCCTGGAATAGATGTCAACGCAAAAGAAAAATTGAACAGAACAGCTCTAATTATCGCCTTAGAAAGATGTTATAGTCCAATTATTCAATAACTTCTTGTTCTGTACCGAAATCGGTCATGAAAAAGTGATACTTTAATTCTGAGGTGTCGCAAAACAGGTGGGTGGGTTACCTTGCGACATCCTTATGTACACAAAATCAAAGTAAATATAAATTATTGATATATTTTAAGAATAATGTTGAATAATATTCCATTTATTGCTTATTTTTAATTTGTAGCTAACTTTACATAATAAAGAAAAGTTTTTACTTTTTACTTAAAATGTAATTTGACATTTGACATTTTACAAAACAAAATTGCAAAATAAAAGTGACGATTAAAAATGTGACAATGGAATTTTTGAAAAACATATATAACATTGAATATTCCGGGCACGGACTTGTTCTCGCCACATTCATGATTGACTGGTTCGTGTTGGTTCTATCCAAGACATTGTTCAGACTCTACAAGCATTTTAAGACTCGCGAAATAGTAAAAATCAAGAAACAGCTCAAAGATATCGATATGAAGAACGAATTCGCAAAATACGCGCGCCTTAATAGAAAACTGAAAGAAATATCTAAGACAAACGATGTCAAAGATCTAAGCAGAATTTGGTCATACATAAGAATCTTTTTGCCGATTCTAATTTTCAGAAATTGCTGGATATGCCAAGTCGATGCTGACTTTTGGTCTCCAATACAAAGAATGGTGTCTTTTCCACATAAATTAGTCGATAATAAATTAAAAATCGGGTTTGTTTTCTTTTGGAGTGTTGCAAGAACAATTGACACCCAGCTTTTCAGCTATGTTTACCCATAATAGATTGTTTTAATAAAAAAAGTTGATAATTTGAGGATTAAGTATAGATTTTTGTAAAAATTTTTATTAAAGCAAAGTATAGATATCAGATTACTGTAAGCGAACGTCTAAAACAGTCTTAACAAGAAGGTCAACGACTTCTGTCTTGTGTTTACGGATTTTATCTGATGCTTCCTTAGATTGCTTCTTGCGTTCATCTTCAAGGGAGTTCTTAAGATTTTCGATTTCACGTGCAGCCTGCTCTTTCTTGTCTGCGATTTCTTGAGCATATTTAACTTTTAATTCTTCAACTTTCTTGGAAGCTTCCTTAGATTTCTGCTCTCTTTTCTCCTTTCCTTCGCGTTCTGCTTGTTCGACAATTTTTCTGCATTCGTCCTCTGCTGTAAGTAACTGGACCCAATAGTCAGTCATATAATATTTTTTTGTAATGTTTACAAATCTTTTTTTGATCGTCCTATTTTTCTGACACTTTACATGACGATTAAACGTTACGTGTCAAATAAGGTAGACTCTATGATATATAAACTGATTTTCAAAAGTCAGGTCTGAAACGAAAGGTCACATAAAGGTACCAAAAATGGGCTCCCAGTTAGCACTT
>MRSU01005335.1:0-10686 GCA_008369845.1 Trichomonas gallinae
AACCTTACACTTTGCACAAACTACGTTGTCACACTTCTTAAGAAGGGCTGGCAGTCCATCGGCTCCATTGTCCTTAAGTCAACAATGGGCAAGCCACACCGTATCTATTAAATAGATCAATATATATTTATTACTAATTCTAATATTTTTCATCACCAAGTCATTAGTTTTGAAGAATCATAAAATAAATTTACATGACAAAATTTTAATTTACATAACATATTTTTATTTTGAATGATTTACGTGACATAAATATAGTGTACGTTTATTAATGCAGCAAGCGATTCGTGTTTTTGAGGAAAATGCTAAACAGGCATCTAGTTCTCTTGATGAAATTGAAGAAAGAGCAAGTTCAGAGTTTCCTGCAGCTGCCCCGATATTGAAATTATGCAGTAGATTGAGAGAAGCCAAAATTCGATATCAAATCTTGTTCGAAAACATTCAGAAAATCAATGAAGCAAACGAAAATCTCAAGAAATGCATTGAGTTAGACTTGATGCCAACAGCAAAACAAGTAAAATCAGCCTGCGCACAAGAAGGAGTTCAAGTTCCATCGATTATCCCAGAACAAGTCACTAAACAAGCAATATTAAAGAATGCAACACCAGCTCCAACAGCCAATACTACAACTAATTCGACAACAAATACAACAACTAAGTCTAAATTACCACATCCAAGAACAAAATCAAGAAAATCGGAACCAGCCAAGCCAGAGCATGAGTATATCGAAATTACAGATGAAGAGTTCAATTCAGTTCCTGATTTTCTCAGAAGAGGAATCAAAATTGATGAACTTCGTCAACTTCATCAGTTCATCTTCCATTTCTTCTATGGTTCAACAAGAGAAGAAGAATCAATGCCGAGAAAAGAGTTGCAAAATATCGAAAATAACACAATCAAAAGAAAAATGGAGGCAGTGTTGAAATGCTTGAGAGCTATGAAGAGGATTCAAACAGATAGATCGAATAATATTACCCAATGCATGTAAATTTATATTTTTTTTGTTTTTTATATTAAATATTAATTTTATAATGTTTTTTTGAATTAGATATAGGCAACAGTAAAGCATTGAGAAAGAATATCTCTATATAACACTTTATTAGGTCTGAAAATCAATAATTTTTCAAAATAATTACTCTTCATCAGAATCATCGGATAATTCGTCATTGGACTCAATAACACGTCCATCTTCATCATCTTCAAGAATCTCTTTGTGCTGCTTAGACATTTCTTTACCACCAGCAGCGACAGCCTTCATGTGCTTGAGGTACTTCTTGGCATCAGCCTTGACCTGATCATTCTCCTTAGAAACAGAGATTTTGTTCTTGTTTCTTTCTTCTTCAAGAGCATTTTGTAAATCATCCCACTTAAAACCATGAAGGTATTTAAGTGTCATGATATCTTCCTGCCAGCGACCCTTTAAACCGATTGGTTTGCCGTTTAATTGTTGTTCACATTGTTTTGCGTGAATTTTGTATTCAAACTCAGCCCAACCTTCTTCATAGAGTCTTCCCTTTCTATCTCCCTTCTCAAGACGCTTCTTGTACTTCCAAATTGGTTCATTTTTAAGATACATCCTTTTAATTGGTCCATACATTGATAAAATATGGCGTAATTTACCAGACTTCATATGCGGAGGAATTCTAGAAATGTATACAAGTCCTGTCTTTCCTTTTGGTTTTGCTAAAGACATAATTCACAAATAAAAGTGACAAAGCACAAAATCTTAATAAAAATGACATTATATCATTTTTGACAATAAATAATTTTACACGACAGAATACGATTTACATGACAAAAATTTATTACACGACAAAACAATACTTTACACGACAAAATATTTTTTTGCTAATTTTGGAAAAATTGAAGCGAATTTTGGTATTAAAACATAAGTATTTATAAATAGTATCATTAGTTAGCAGTGAAGATAGAGTCATATCTGTCCATTAGCATTTTCAATGCTTCAGCGAGATTTGGATTTTGTGGATAGATCTCTTCAGGTGGGATTGGAACCGGATCAGATAGACGTCTAATAGCCTCCTTTTCAGCAGGCTGTGTGATGAAAGATAATTCAGAAAGGCGAACCATACTTAACGTTGATTTTCCTTTCTCTAATTCATTGAGTCTCTGCTTGAGAATGTCAGACTTGGGGCAGGCTTCGATTCCCTTTTGAATCTTTTTAATTGCTTCGCGTTTATCATTGTTCTTTTCTGCGATGAAGGATATATTCAACCAGACCTCCGGGATCTGGTTGTTGAGGCATATAACGCGATCTAACGCAACGTCCGCATCTTGATATTGTTGATTAATATAATATAAGTCTGAAAGTCCACACCATAGGATTGGATTGTCATTCCAGTATGCGAGACATTCACAAAACCTATTATAAGAGTCTGTTAAATCATTTGTTTCAAGACAGATTCTTGCGCAAGCAAGCTGTACTGTTTGATCTTGCGCAAGCTTTTGTGGCAATGAGTTCATTATAATTTTGCCCTTTTCGTAATATTCTTTCTTACCCGAAATCGAAATAAACCATAAAAACTGCTGGCAAACCTCAACTACGTTTGGATATCTTTGGAAAAGCTCTTCATATTTTTTGAAGGCAAGATCTGATCTGCCTGCAAGTTGATTTGTGTAAGCAATCTGAAATTGAATATCGTCAGCTGTCATTTTGCTTGGTGTATCCTTCAAAAGCTTGTTCAGCATCGCTAAACTATCGTCGTAGTATCCAGTAGAACGGTAAAGAATCGCGAGTTTAAAAAGATAATCGTTGCCAAAGTTTATCTGTCTTGTGCATTTTGCGGACTTCGTATAGCACTCTCCAGCATCTGTATAGTAGCCAAAGTGCTGATTAACGATTCCATATGCATACCAAAAGAATGTGTTATCATAATTCGGAATTAAAGCCTTAACTCGTGCATATGCTGCGTTTGCGTTTGGAAAATCGTTGATTGCTAAATAACAGTGACCTAATCGGACCCATAAATCAGGTTTTTCTGGATTTTCCGCAATTAATTTAATAATTTCATCAGCTACAGCCATTACAATACCCACAGGGTTCTTTAACTTAGGTTCATAATGCGTAATTGACGGATTTAACGGGTTGTATGCTAAAAGACGTCTAACTGCGAATTTTGAATCGTTGTTGACCGAAATCCATTTAGAGATTTCAAGAACCTGGTTCCAGGACTTCTCATATTCAGCATCTGCCTTGAGAATCAACTCCTCAATAGAAGGTTTATTCTCAGACATTTCTAAATATAATTTTTTTTTCTCTTTTCTAAAATTAAAAATCTTTAAAATTCGAAATATAGGCATTACAATCAATTATATAGCGAAAATCATTTTCTTTTTGATCTCATTATAATAAGATTCAAAATTTTTTGAATTTGATTTTGACAAACCAACAATTTTACTGCTATATTTATAATACCCACACATAGCACAATCGTATATGCTTATACATTTTGTTCAAAAATGAAAAAATCAATAGCAAATTTTTTTACTAAACTTTCATTTATGAAGGTTAATGATCATCATGCACAAAATTGTCAAAAAAGATATAATATAGTGATTCAATATATATTTCAATAGAATTAATCTCAATTCAAGATATCATGTGAATATGTCAAGAAATAAGCTAGAAAGTTTATTGTATTTTTGTAGGTTTAATGTTTAATATATTCATAGATTATCAAATATGATTCGATATTTTTTCAATTTTTTTGCTTTAGAAAAAAGGTGATAAAATTAGCTAACTTTGAACATATTTTACAAAAATGTGCATTAAAGGACGTTGATTTGAGCCATCTTCAATCCTTCGTCGAGAATTGTTGAGGAATCATTGCTAAGTTCTTTAGGTGGCATGTTTACCTTCAGCTTGATTGAAGATGGACGGTATTCTGGTCTGCATTGAGAAATATATTTTTTAACATCGCCGATTGTTGCAGATTGATTAACTGTAAGTGTAAGCATGGAAGAATCATTGAATTTGATACGAAGCTTTGTTGTTGGCTGGCCTGCATCAGCGAAGCTCTTTGTTTGATTTGCTGGAACAGCGCCAGTTGGTGCCGGCTGTGGTTTTTGTTGGGGAACAGCGTCACCAAGTGTGCGTGACTGTCCTGCAAATGGATTAACTGGAGCCTTTGGCTTCTTATATGTTTCTTCACGATTATCTTCAACTTCAATGTCAACAGCTTGGTAGCGGTTCATCAATTCACGTGGAACTTGACCTTTTTCGACAGAAGCGAGGAATTCTGCGTTTGCTGGATCATTGTTATCTCTGAATTCACCATCATCAACAACGAAACCATTCTTGTAAAATACAATCTTGTGCTTGGAGACATTTTTAGCGGTTTCCTCGTCATCTTCTGGCTGCTGGCGATTAGAAGCATTATCGAAAATATCTTTAACGATATCATTTGCTGATCTCTGTGGCTGTGCTGGTCTTGGAGCTGGCTGGCCACGCATTGGACCACTTCCTGCTGGTCTTGGCTGAGCTGGGCGAGTTGGCTTACGAACTTCTGCACCAGAGAAGTATAAATCTATGGCACGCTGGACGTCACCATTTGCCATTTCGAGGTATTGACGAGCTTGGTCTCTGGGGAGTCCTGTGATATCAATAATCTGCTGTTCTGCCATTTTCGAAAAATGAAGAAAAAATTTGACAAAAATTTTAACCAACCAATTAACAAAAATCTTTTTAATTTGAAATTCATTAAGAAATATATGCTTCTAATAAAGAAAAAACAATTTTTAGAAGAATTTTGAAGTGAAATGACAAATAAACTAATTTTGACATTTTACTTGACAAAAATACTCATAATTTGAAAATGCTTCAAAATCTAATAATCATGAAGATTATATATTACCTGCAACAATACTCTCTATAATTGATATTGAAAGCTCAAAAATCAAAATAGATCATTAAAATTTGTTATCTCTCATGATATGAATGATTATAGATTTTTATCATATTTACTTATTAGTTTAGATCATTTCTAGTCACCTACTCAAGTAGTTGTCGATCATTAATCTGATGATTTTTTGACAAATGTTCGAATTTTTGGTAAAAAAACTTTGATATATGATATAAATAGTTAATAAGATTTACATTTCATCATAATGTTGAACAACACCTTGTGGAGCAAGTGGATCAAGTCCAATTCTCTGTAATTTCTGCGTAGACTTTTCGTTGAAGAAAGCAAAAATAATACCTGTAATGAGGCCAAGGGCTGTGAAAAGAGCAGTAACTAAAACCATCTTCTTTGTGCTTTCGTTCTCATCTTCAACATCAAGAAGTCCAAATACTAAGCCAAGAATCAATCCTAATATGACGTTGACAACAAAAAGAGCTGCAATTTGTCTGTTGTTGGAAAGAAGGCGGTCTTTGATGCCTCCCCATGAGCAAGCATTGATTAATTGGACTATATTGATTGCGAAGTTGACCAATAAGGCAGAAGCGATAAGCATATACAATGGAGACTTAGCAGCTGGATGTGATGTCTTGACAAAGTCATTATCTACAACAATGCATCCAACAGCAGCAACTGGCATCAAAACAGCGCCGCAAGCAGCAAGGATTCTCATAAACCTGTCATCAGTTGTCTTCCATGCGATGTAAGCTAAAATTCCTGAGAAAAGAACAAGAAGAACGCAGAAAATAATCGAGAAAATCTGGCTCAAGCTAACACCAAGGAGTGAAGCTGCAGAGCACGCGCAAGCAATGGCTTCGCACGGACCAAGGATATATGCAGCTCTTAGAGCTGGTCCCCACTTGAAATCCGACATAATTAGAATAAAAGTGACAACAATCGGTTCAACATTTTTATTCAAAACCTAAATAGCTGTTTTCTTTGTTTTCCGCTGTTTTAAATCGAAAATTATATAAAATCTGAAATCTGACAAATAAATTCG
Source organism: Trichomonas gallinae (assembly GCA_008369845.1). Taxonomy (NCBI): domain Eukaryota; phylum Parabasalia; order Trichomonadida; family Trichomonadidae; genus Trichomonas; species Trichomonas gallinae. The sequence continues at coordinate 5,917 of MRSU01005335.1, forward strand.
GAATTTTGTCATGTAAATTACATAATTTTGCCGTGTAAATAAGAAATTTGACAAATAAACCAGAAATCTTTTTCTCATGTAGTTTTAGGTGTAGTATTATGCACATACTTTTCACATATGTGAAATAAGTTTTATCTTAATGAAATATAAGAGGTTCATAAAGAGATTCGGAGATTATTCTTCTATTTATCAAAATTACAAACCAAAGGTAACTATCCAAACCCTATAAAGAATTACAGGAAATATAATGTTTTGAATCGCGAAAAATAACAATTATTAGAGTTCAAGATTTGAAACTTTTTATTCGAGATAATCTCATCATTTTGGAGCTTGTTTATTATGAAACAGCCAATAAATTCTATTAATATTACTAGCATTAGTTGCTATTTGGTTTTAATTCATTTGAAGTCCAAAATTGAAAATGTTGCGAAAAAAAGGAGTTTTATTTCATTGTACACTTGCTGCAATAGAGTTTTCCATGCTTAAAGGCAGAATCAACAGCGTGCAGCTCTTTCAGGCATTTGCAGCAGTGGAAACACTTTGAATGAAATGACCTTCCATGTTTTTCAACTTTATCTCTCTTAATTACTTCGAAACAAACGCTGCATCTATCTTTGAGACATGAGAAGCACCTCTGGCAGACAATGGTATCACCAACGATCTCAGGATTGCTGTTGACTTGTGATTCGTGGCAATTGTTGCAAGTGAAGCATTTCATATGATACATTCCGCCACAGGAGATTCTTTCATTGGGCAAAATCGGCTTCTTGCATCTGACACATATGAAATTGGCCAGATCGTACCAACATGGCTTGCACAGAGCTTTTCCTTGCTCAAAAGCGAAGTTATTTTCGTTTAGCTCTTTTCCGCAGATTGAACACTTGCAGCAAACATCATGCATGAATATCCTCTGACCTTCAAACAAGAATGTGCACTTAGTTTTAGAAACTGCTGAATGACATTTAGGACATAATTGACATTTTTCTGAATAGCATTCAAAACAAAGTGGAATTCCTTTATACATCTCTACTCTCTCGTATTTGTTGATATGTCTTTGGCAAATTGAGCATTTAAGGCATTCTGTGTGATATAATTTATCATTCAATGATATTACGTCTTTTCCAACTAATATCTGTCCACAAGCAAAGCAATATGGACCATTAAGTAAATTGTAGCAAAACTGATGAACAGGAGAACCTTTGCAAACTTGGAAGTATTTTGAGACTATTTTCTTATTGCAAAGCTCGCAAGTTAAGCATTGATTGTGCCATACTCTATCTCCAATTTGTAATCCTTCGTTTTCGACTGGTTTATTGCATATCACGCAATTTCCCTGAACTTCGCTTTGGTATTTTTTCAAGGCACATTCAGTTAACGTTGGCACTACAGATACAGATTGCATTGGTATCTTCTTTTGTTCATCAATGCTACTATAATCAATCATTTCTTTAAAATGATTTTTGAAATGTTTTTCAAATTTGATGCATTTCATTTCAAAACACAATCATATTGGAATTCTAATATATTATCGTCAAATATTTCATTCAGCATCATTTCTCATGATTTTATCACTTCAATTTTAAATTTACAATATTTTTTTACATAAATTATGCGTTGAGCCAAATTTTGCATATATAGTTTATCAATGTAAAGATTTCTAATGATAAAACACATATAAAACCTCAAATAAAATGAGATATAATTTTCATTTTTATAATTTTTAAGTGTTACTTATTTTCCTTTTTCAGGGAAAAAGAAATTCCATTATTTTGCAACATGGTATCCCTATAAGGGAATAATCAACTTTTATTATCAGTAATAAGAAAAGTTAATTAAAAACAACAACAACAAAGAATAAGGAATAAAAGGATGACAATATCAGCGAAAAGTCACTAGTATTATATACTTCTTGACTTGTTCAATGAAGTCTATGAAACGAATTTATAGCTTAAGTATAAAATTTCTAGCTTTGGGGTCGAAATAATGGTTACATTGATTGAAAGTGGCTTATCTTTTGCCACATTCTTCAAAGAATTCTGATGATTTGGATGTTTGATTATTTAAATGTACACGTGAGCCTCTAAGTGACATCAATGAATGAGATGTCTGGAAGCAAAGCAATGAGTTCCTTTCCTGGACTTTTGGTTTAACGATTAAAAATCTCGGTTTGATGGCAATGTGACTGAGCGATATCGGAACATCGGTCTGGTTCTTTTCTTGTCTAAGCTTGGAAAAGTACGGTGAATCTAAAAGTTCTTTCAGTGTTGCACGTTTTGCTGGATTGACTGTCAAACAACGTGCAATTAAGTGCTTTAACATTGGATCTTTGATATCATCTTCGTCATAGATTCCACGCATGATGATTTGTGCTAATTTCAGATCATCTTCGTGATAAAATGGGTAACAGCCAGTGACTATCATATAAATGGAAATGCCTAAGGCCCAAATATCCGAAATCATCGGATTATACTCCTTACACTGCAAAATTTCTGGAGCCATATAATAAATCGTTCCTCTGAACATTGTGCTCTTTGGGCTGCATTTAAAGATTGATGAAAGTCCAAAGTCACTGATTTTGACCCTACCATATTGATCTATTAAGAAATTGCTTGGTTTGATATCGCAATGAGCGATATTTTTATCATGGCAAGCTTTTACAGCTATAATAACATCATATAATAGCCTCTGTAAGTATTTATCACCTTTAATCTTGTCCTGCTTGATCATTTTGTCAAGGTCATTCGGACAATATTCCATCAGCATGTAAACATTTTCATCAAACTTGTAGTACTGGTATAGGCTAACAATGCGAGGATCATCAATAGTTTTTAAGCAGTCTAATTCTGATTCATTGAAGAGCTCGATTGGAATTGATTTGAGCGCAAAATTAGACTTATACTGATGGCTGTATACATAATAAACTGTACCATATCCACCATGTGCAATTACTTCAATGAAATCGATTCCCAGCTTCTTGAAGTACTCAATCTCTTCCAAATCCATTATTATTTTGCTATTGAAAATTTCGTCGTAAGATTTTTCTTGCAATTTCGGACTAGATTCATGCTGTGTATTATATTTCGTTAAGGAGTCAAATTTATTCAAAAATATACATTGAAAATATTTGATACGTTATAGGTTACATCATTGAAAAATTAAATAACTCATTGAATTAAGAAAAATAACAGACAACAAATTCTCTTCGAGAAATCATAATAGGAATGTATATGCAGGGGATTTCACCGATAAAATGCTACATACAAATTTTGAATTTGATAAGAATATAAAAATAATGTTCTGCTTGTTTTAGCTAAAACGATTAATATTGGCATGCACATGAAAACCAATTCAAAATATTCTGTGCATATTCGGAAAAACAACACAGAATTTACGTTATATTCAAATGAGCGGTATTAAATAATATAGGCAAGCTACTATGTATCATGATGCACTCAATTTTAGCTCAAGTCTATAAGAATTTGAATAAAATTCATGATTTGTTTTTTAAATATCAATAAAAACTAATTCCTCCTATAAAATTGACATATCTACATCATATACTTCTATTCATATGAACGCGAGGATCATTTTAATAAAAGATTCTCATTCAAATTTTCGATATGACAAATAAATACAATATTTGACAAATAAAGGTGAAATCTGACACGTATACACAATTTACAAAATTCTTAAAAGTCAGATCTATTCTAGAAATGTATTTACCTTCTAAACCGCCCGATGAGTTAATTGTTTCGGAAACAACAATGAAACCAGACTTCAACATAGTATCAGCTGACCGTAAATATCCCGTTCTTAAAGTAAATGCTTCCCTTCTTTGCTCTTCAATACGCAAATCTCTCGAGACTGATATAAATGCAACATCTTATAAAATAAACGACTTTAGTGACGATCTATGTAAACTAATATCGGAATATTTATATGGTAAGACCATCAATATTACGCCAACAAATATTAAAAAGCTGTTAGATATAGCATTTGAATTGGGAATAACTCCATTAGTTGAGGACTGCATGTATTTATATTTTGCGGCAGCTAAAATGAATACATGCTTAAATTCGCTTTTGATCAAACCCATAGATTCACTCTGTACTTTTGTAGCTACTTTCTTTAGCCTAGAGAAAGATTTTCCACACTTCATTGATCTAAAACCAAACATAATTGAAAAAATTATTTCCCAACCTGTTCTAGGACTTCACTCAGGTTCCGAACTCATTGATTGGCTTATTAAATATCAGGAGCATCAACAGCAAACAAATAATATTCCAATTGAATCTACAAATTACTTATTCAAATACGCATCTTTAGCATATATTGGTAATATTAAAGATAGAGAAATATTCAGGCTCAAAAATCCACACAGAGCTCAACAGATGAAAAATAATGAATTAAAATTTCTTCAACTTCCTTCTGCTGATGAACCAGACTTCAAGAAAGTTCTAGGAAAAATCATATCTTATAATATAATATGTCATTAATACTTTTACCACATAATCACTATATATGCATAGTATACTAAGATTTTTGTCAGAGATAGTTTAGAGTTATGAATTAAAATTGTTTATTTTTTCATTTGTTCATTGTAAAAACCATTTCTTGTATCTATAAATTAGAATTGATGATACTCTATATTAATATGTATATACGCAAGTTGTAACTAATTACTCACAACTTTATGTAAGGATGTCGAAAAGTGGGGTGGGGTACCCCATGTTTTTAAAATGATGGGGTATGGGGTATTGTCACTTTTTC
>MRSU01005354.1:0-19047 GCA_008369845.1 Trichomonas gallinae
TTTATTTATTACAAACGAACTAAACCAATAGACAATTCAGGCATGAAAAGCATTACAGTATACTATAAAGAGTCCGAAATATCATGCAGATACAATTCATACTTTATTCAAAATAATTATTTGTTGATTTCAGTAGTTATTCTAATATAATACTTTATTTATCAAAGTATATCTTCTAACAGCATCTATTAACATATCTTTGTGAAAACCCTTCTAAAAAGTGACATTTTTTAATGGAAAAAGGTTGTGCATTATTCATTGCATATATTTTCTTATTATATTTGATATCATTCTTATTACTCAAATTCTGCAGATCCAATCATACATATGCACTTAGCAATTAGCGCAAAATAAAGAAAATTATATTTTTTTACGATACCCTTATTGTTACTATAATAATTACACTATTTATCATTAGTATCAGCGAAATCAATTATTCCACAATTACTTTCAGGCAAGTTAAATATTTTCAATACAAAAAACTATTAAAAGAACCCAAAAGGTTTAATAAATTATCAGAGAGCTACTAAATTCGATGATATTCAATTACAAATTTATTTAGTGATTGTTTATTTCGTACATAGACTTTACAAACCTAAATCATATGTATTCCAAGTTTTATATGAACTGCTGATTATTCTGTAAATAGAAGTCAATAAATTTTGTCTAAATTTGTAAAAATATTTTTAATTTATATTTTTTCCATTTTTTATTCATATGAGAATAAATATTTGTAGAGTTTAGCTTATGGACAATGCATTCATAGACTTTACAAACCTAAATCTTGAAAATTAATTTAAAATATTTTTCGATTTGTCAAAATTTTCTTTAAAAACTAAACTTTAATTGTATATGAATCTAAAAATGATGATAAAACAAAAATCTGATAAATTAATAAATTTTTTGGAAAATGGAGTCGCCTGCAACCACACCGACAGCGTCTCCGGCCAAAGCAGATCCAGAAACAATGAGAAAAATGCTTAGAACACTCAGAGACAAAAATGAGAAGCATAAAGCTCAGCTTAAACAGTCGATTATAAATACAGAAATTTTAAAAGGCGAATTAGACAAAGTTAATCGCGAAAAACAAGTAATTATCGATCAATTATCTGAATGCAAACAACGTCTTGAGCTTAAAGACTCTCAAATTGTTCAATTAAATCAACTTTACTCGCAAACTGAAACAGATCTTAAAAACCTACAACAGTCAAATGCAGAACTCGTTCAAGCATTCAACGAGGAAAGAGTAAAGATGAAAAATGAAATTCAAGAAGTAACTCGTCAATTAGATAAAGCAGAAAAGAATAACATGGATCTATCAAATGACCTATCGACACTCATAGAAAATACATATAATGAAAGCGAAGAAATGGAAGAATTAAAATCAAAAGCTAAAGAGGTTGATATTTTGAAGAAACAACTCGAAGAAAACGAGAATGCACTGCTTGAAGAAGGTGAAAGAAACCAAATTTTAGAAGAAGAAATTGCAAAATTAAAATCTCAATTAAATCAAAACTCTTCAAGTCAAGGCTCATCTAATCAAAATACAGATTTACAGAATGCAATGGAAGAGTTAATTACTCTCAATGAAGAATTATCAAATCAAAATGAAAATCTCAAGAAGCAACTCGCAAATTCTACGAATTTGATTGATTTTTCGAATAGTTCTGAAGTTGATACATTAAAATTGCAAGTAAAAGAAAGAGATCAAACAATTGAAGATTTATTAGTTAAAATCGAATCATATGAAAAAGAACTGTCAGAGAAGCAAAAACAAGGATCTAATAATGAATTACAACAATCACACGAGCTAAATGAGAAAATGGCAATGATCGAAGAATTAATTCGCAAAACTGATGAGTTACAAACAGAAATTGATACTAAAAACAATGAAAATAATGCTTTGAAACAAACATATGATAATCAAATCCATGAAAAAGACGAAGTCATAAATTTTTTAATTCTCAAATTAGAAAAATTGCAAAATTTAGTTGACCAAAAGACAAAAGAAGTAGAAAACATGAAGCAATCATCAGATTCACATCAAAGTGGCTTAGACCAAGAAAATCAAAGTCTCAAAAATTTTCTGAATCAGAAAGAATCAGAACTTTCCGACGTTAAATCACAAATTGAAATATTAAAGCAGAAACTTAATGAATCAGATCAAGACAATCAAAACAAACTCGACAGACAAGGAGAATTAATCAATAGTTTAAACAATCAAATCACAGATTTACTCACAGAAATTGCTGAAAATGACAAAACATATAAACAGAATTTATCAAGTTTACAAACAAAATTTGAGCAAAATGAAGAAGTTTGCAAACAAAAGGTTTCAGAGTTAAATGATTTAAAGGCGAAATATCAAGAAAATGAAAGGACTTACAGACAAAAAATCTCAGAATTAGAGAACGATATTAAACAAAGATTGTCAGAAGGAGAAAAGAATTCTAATACTTTATTGGAAGGATTCGCTGCAAAACAACAAAACTATGAACATACCATCAAAGAATTAACAGATAAAATCAATAAAATTGAATCAGAAAAAGAATCAATTACAAATGATTTGACAACAAAACTCAATGAATCGCAAAATGTTAGAAATCAAAAGGATTCTACAATTAATGATTTGATAGAAAAATTAAATCAAACACAAAATGATATAAAGCAAAAAGAATCTACAATTAATGACTTAACAGACAGAATCGACAAAGCTCAAAATGATACAAAGCAAAATGAGTCTATAATTAATGATATAACAGTCAAATTAAATGAAACTGAATCAAGGTTGAATGAAACAACAACAAAATTGAATGAAGCACAAAATGATATTAAACAAAAAGAGTCTATTATCGATGGTCTTAATGCAAAAATAGCAGAAAATGAGATAACAATAAAAGAATTGAATGAAAAAGTTGATGAAGGAGAAAAGAATTTAGAAATTCTTAATTCTCAGATAAGTTCTTTGAATAATGAAAATAATTCATTGAAGCAAAGATTAAATCAAGCAGAAAGCGAAAACAAGCAACTGATGAATCAGATCAGTAGCTCATTGAGTGGAGAGGAAAAGTCCAAGCAAATCATTGAACAAATAACTGTTGAAAAGAACCAGCAAATCGAAGAACTCAGAAAAACATTAAATGATATAAACGCTCAAACAGTGAATGACAAGAACAGTTTCAAGCAGAAAATCACAAAATTCGTGAAGCTTGATAAACAAAACTATGAATTAATTACCCAAAAACTAACTGAGTTATCATCTAGATTCGGTAATATAGAATCTAAAATCGCCAACAAGAAAGTTGATATCATAAAACTCAGAGAATATTGTTTGCAAACAGAAGAAGTCAAGAACCAAGTTTCAAAACAACTCGAAGAAGTCCAACAAGAAATTCTTGACTTGCACCAAAACATCGAAAACGACACAGCACAGATGAAATCTCAAATTGAAGAGAAAGACAAAATAATAACAGAACTACAAAATTCACAAGAAAGCAATGAAAACGAAATCAACGAACTCAAGCAACAAATTGTAGAACAACAAGCATCATTGGAATTCAAAGAAAATGAAATTAATGAGAAGCAGAAAATAATTCTAGAAATGCAAAACAGTTTAACTATCAAAGAATCAGAATCATCTCAGTCCCAAAATGATCTCAATAAACAAATTGAGGAACTTAAGAATAGTATAATCGCAAAAGAAAAAGAAATTAATGAATTAAAGAATCTTTTACAAGTTGCTAAAGAAGAATTGACAAATACACAATCAAATCTAAACAAGCAGATCAAAGAGCTTCAAAACTCTCTACAGAGCAAAGCAAATGAGTCAGAACAATCTCAAAAACAAATTGAAGCTGAAAAACTTTCTCAGCAAGAAGAAATTTCTAAGAAGAATTTAGAAATTGAAAACATGAAGCAGAAAATTGAAGAAGACAAATCATCATATCAAGAGATAATCAACAAATTGTCACAAGAAATTTCCGAGAAAAACGCAGAAATCGAAAGCATTAAGAAACAAATTGGAGTTGAAAAATCATTGAATCAAGATGAAATAGCAAAGTTATCACAAGAAATTTCATTGAAGAATGCAGAAATAGAAAACATAAATAAACAAAATGAAGATAGAAAATCTTCAATTGACAAAGAAATTGAAAAATTACAGAAGCAAATCGAAGAAGAAAAAGCTTCTAATCAAGAAAACAATACAAAATTAACCAATGAAATAACTATCAAGGATGCTGAGATAGAAAAATTAAAGAAGCAAATTAATGACCAAATCGAATCAATGCACAGTGAATCTGACGCTCAAACACAGATATTCACCAATCAAATTGAACAGCTAAAGAATGAACTTTCTAATATGAATGAAATTAAATCTAATTTAGAGAAGGAAGTTGATGAAAAGCAAAAATTAGTTGAACAAATAAAATCTAAAGCTCAGGAACATTTCAAGAGGCTTGAATCTGAAAAACAACAATTATCGAATGATTATGAAGAACAAATTAACAAACTTAAAGTTGATAATCAAAATCTCGAAGAAGAGAAGACAAAGATTGCTGAAGAATCACAAGCAAAAGTTGCTGACATGAAACAAAAATGCATCAATTTGATTGAAACTGAAAGAAAGAAACACGAAGAAGTTTTACAAGCAGTAAAATTGGAGCAAATGAAGAGCTCAGATTCAGCTCAAGAAATCGAAGCAAAACTTATTGAACTTGAAGAAGAAAAGAAACAAATAATAAAAGAAAATGAAGCAAATATTTCAAAGCTCATCCAGCAAATTGAAAATATCAACAAAGAAAAGACAGAACTAAACAAGAAATTAAATGAAGAAAAAGAAGATATTGTCAATAAGATGAATAAAGTTGTTGAAGAAAACAACCAATTAAAATCTAAATTCGACGAAATCAAAAACAGCGGTAATGAAAAATTAAAACAAATGCAGATGAATTATACAAATCAATCTGCAGATAATCTTAAGGTAATCAGGAATTCTGCATCAAATTCCATGAAAAGAATCCAATCTATAATAAATTCATTCAATGAGAATCTCAAAAAATCAAGCAACAACTTAAACAATGGAATTCAAAAAGTCGTTGTAAAAATTAAAGCAAATATTAATGATGTTGCTGACCAGAAACGCGCATTGAATGAAATTATGGCAAATTCTGTCTCCGCTCGTGAAGAAGAATTCGACAAAATCGCGACAAAGAAAGAAGAACTTCACGCTGAAATGTCGAAACTTTCAACACTCAAAGAAGAAAACGACAAAACTTTGGCAGATCTAAACACAAAACTCAGAGATTACGAAATGATACAAAGAGATTATGAATCAATGAAAACAAATTTAGAAAATATGAAGAATGAAGCAGAAAAGAAACAACACGAAGCAGCAGAAAAAGAGAAAATGATCGAAGAAAAACTCATTGACCTTTCAGCGGCTGAAAAGAAGACGACAATGCTTCAAAGAACTCTCGAAATGGACAGAACTCAATATGAAATGGAAGGAGAAAATATCAGACGCGCAAGAAATGAACTGGAAAAGAAACGTCATCAATTTGCTGTTGAAGTTGCTCAGCATAAAATCGAATACGAAGACTTCAATGAAATGAAGAATGATGTTGATGTTAAAATGAAGAAAGCGAAGGATGAACTTCGCAAAGCGGAAGAAATGAAAGCTCAAAATGAAGATAGAGCAAAACAAATACAAAGAGAAGTTTCTGAAGCTAAACAAGCAATTATTGAGTCCAGGAAACTCAAAGAATCAGCAAATGAAAGAGAAGCATTCTTGAAATCGGAAGAAGAAAGAATCTCAAAGCTTTCAACAGAAGCAAACTTCAACATACAAAAATCACACGAATTGATGCGTGTTGCAGAAGAAAAACTTGCTCAGAACGAGAAGAAAGAAAAAGAATTAGAATCAAAATCATCAGAAGTAGAGAAAATACTTCAAATGAAGAAAATCATCGAATCAAAGATGGAAGAAGTCAATCAATCAAGAGACGAAGCATCAAAAATCCTTGATGAAGCACGCAAAGCACAAGTCATTGTCAAAGAAGCCGAAACAATCAAATCTGAGAACATCAAGTTAAAAGAAGAGCGCGAAGTCTCAGAGAAGAAGATTTCGGAACTCAGTCACAAACTGAAAGTCGCCATTGCAAAAATAAAGAGCGACGCTAAGAAACAGAACGAAAGTGGAATTAGTGAAGTCCTTCGAAGATCTTTCTTGCTGTTCGTAGCACAAGACTGGCAACACAGAGAGCAGATGCTCCCTGGTATTCTTTCCCTCCTCGACTGCAGCGACAAAGAACGAAATGAGGCGATGACGAACTGGAAGTCTCGGGGCCACTGAATATATATTTAGAATAAACACATGTATGTATTGTACTACTTGTTTCCATCATATTTCATGTGCTGTTTTAGATCAGCACAGTATTTAACTTCGAATACAAAGGATATGTTCAAACACAAACCCTGCAACCAGGTCGATACCTTCTTGAGTGCTGGGGCTCTCAAGGAGCAGGAAAAGAGCATTTTCCAACAATTAATGATTGTGGCCGTGGTGGCAGAGGCGGGTATTCACGTGGAATTATCAATTTAGAAGATGAAACAAATATATTTGTATATGTTGGAGGGCAAGGAACATGCGCTCAAAGCAATTGTAGTGAAGGTGGCTTTAACGGTGGTGGAAACACCTGTGCCACTTATAGTAATGTAGATCCAGCATGTGGTGGAGGCGGCGGAACAGACATCCGCATTGTATCAGATTCGTTGAATTCACGAATCATTGTTGCAGGAGGAGGTGGAGGGGGTGGTGAAGATAGTAGTGATCATGTTGGACATGGAGGTGGTTTGACTGGTGGTTATGGAAATATTTATTGTGGATCTCCAGGTTCCCAAACTGATTCAGGAAATTTTGGATCAGGAGGTGGATTTGGCTATGGTGCAAGCACATGCACGAATGGAGGAGGTGCAGGAAGTGGATGGTATGGAGGAAATGCATGTAAAGGTCAAAAAGATCGATGTAGTTCAAAGATTGATGATTATGATAATCAAGGAGGGTCAGGTGGAAGTGGATATGTTTACAATGAATCAACATATTCCATTTACCCCAATCCTAAACCAGACAAGAAATATTTCCTTACCGAAACCGATACAATTCCAGGAAACATTTCATTTCTTGCACCAAATGGTAGCGCAGAGACAGGTCACTATGGACCAGGATATGCCCGTATTACAAAAATAAATAATGAAGCAAATTATTCTCAAAACAATATAATTTATAAAAAATATAACTCATCCTATTCATATGTACACTCATATGATAAAACAATTTGCCAAAGCGAATATGAAATTTCAAACTCAATAAATGGCAGCCAAGTTATAGCTATTTCAGAAAAAGCATTTCATAATAACACTTGTATCAGGAAAATCTTGATTCCTTCCTCAATCCTAGATATACAGACAAAAGCTTTTTATAACTGTACGAATCTTTGTACAGTTAAATTTATTGGCTGTAGTAAATTGAATTTCATTCAGAGCTATGCCTTTGCATCCACGCAAATAAATCAAATAACTTTACCGCCCAACATTCAAAACATTTCTTCTTTCGCGTTTGCCTACTGTCATTCATTGTTTGCTGTATATTATTGTTCATCTTCTACAATTAGCACAAGCTACGTGTTCTTATCAAGTAACAATATCCAAAATATAATTGTCAGTAATGATTATCATTCTAATTCTTTTTCAGATTTGCCTGTCAAGGTTGTCGAATCATGTTGCCAAATATCTGTTGTAATATTTCTCAAAAATCAAAGATCGTTTTCATGTTATGGCCCCAGATACATGTTTCTTTTTATAATACCTCCAATATACGAAGAATGCTATTAAATAAAACATTCATTTATATTAATCAGCAACTATTGTTTAAGAAAGCAAATAATATAAAAAAATTGTGGTAGAATATAATAATATTTAGAATACAATTAATATATATATAAATAAAAATGAGTTATTTGAATCCCTCTGATTCGGTAATAGCCATGATTAAAGACTTTTCCATTTCTTCTTCGCTTGGATAAGGAGGAAGTGAAAGATGAGAGAAGCAAGTCAATGCACTTGGAAGTGGATATTTATCACCGTTCATTGAAGCAAGTTTCAGCTTAGGTTGTCTTCCTTGCGCTTTCATGAACTCGTAGCCACCAACAGGAATCGTGTGTGCGCTTGTCATAAACAGAAGAAGTCTTGAAATCATGTCGTTGTTCCATCGTCTAATGATCTTGAAGAACATGACGACAATCTGATGATCTGGTGTAAGCGGTGGAATTAAGTCAAAATTCTTTATTAATTCTTCAACGTCTGTCTTCTGTTCTCCGCAAATGATTGAGCCAATTTCTGTAGATGTGAACAAAGTGAAAAGCGATGGCTTCAAAACGAACTGGAATCCTTTCTTCAAAGCGTCAATTTGATTGGCTGACTCTTTGTACAAATAATACTGTGTAAGCAAATCAATGAACTCATTTGTGTTTTCGCGTGTCAACATTATGTCTTTTCCTCCTTCGCAGAGTTCAATGCCTTCACTGCCATTTCCTGAGTCGACAGTGAAATTCAAGCAAAGTTCTGATGGGTCATTGTTTGGATCCTGTATCCATGTGATCGTCTCATAGATTGCTGGGGAGTAATCAGCTAAGTCAGAAACATCGACTTCTCTACCAATCATGTGTTTAATCAAATGATGAGCGAGTTGATATCCGAGGATTTCGCCGTGAAGAACAACAATTCCAATAAATCTTCCAATACCTTCATATTTGTTGTACTCTTTGCATTGTGGATTGATCGTGTAGCTGCATCCATTGATTGAAGGAATGAACAAACCTTTATCTGGCTTAACCATTTCTTCGGCAAAGGTTGTGAACCAACCTCTTAAAACTCCCCCACTTTCTGGTGCTTGCATCTCAGGGAACTTGATATAAATCCTCGAGTGGATGCTTTGCTCATCGTTTAAATAGCTCAACATCATCTTGAGTGAGTTTTCGAACAACTGCTGGTTCTGGATTATCAGCAAAGCAATTGATTCCTTGAATATTGCTGCATCAATGGCTTTGCGCAATTCAACGACACGGCGTGCAAAAGGAAGAATGTGTTGGAATCTTGTAATGAACTTGAATAAATTCTTCTCTTTGTGTTTCTCCCACATCCACTCGATGTTGTCTATAATCAATTCCCAAGTCTTCGGATCTTTTTGTAATAATTGATATTTGTTTTCTGTTCCATTGTAAGGTGAAGTCAAAGAATCAGTGATAATAGAAATTGATTCGTCTTCTTTCTTCTTCGCGAGCAAATCTTTGAGGATAGAAATGAACATTGCTGATCTCTTTGGTCCTTCATCCGGACAAACCATTAAGAACAAAGTTGCTGTGACTAAATCAGAGACATTCTTAAAGCAGATGTTGATCAAGTCATGTTGCATGTTTTGTGGGAACAAAGGAATGAGTTTGAGGCCTCTATACCAGATTCTTTTGTCATTGCACTCTAGATATGATTTCGTGATTTCTGTGAATCCAGGAAGTGGCTCAATTCCAATTGTCAATGCAGTTGAAATTGCTGTGTATCCAAGTTTAGAGTTTCCGTATAAAACGCATCTGTCAATTGCATTTGGAAGAAGTTTTGCCTTGAATGCTTCTTCGACTTTTGGAGTAACCTGTCCGAATGATTTAACGATAGATAGGAAAGCGATTAATGGAATGTCTCTGCTCTTAATTATTTCTTGAATAATTTCTTCACCGTGTTCATCAATCAACGAAATAACAATTGTTGTCGTGAAGTCATCAATCATCTTTAGTTGATGCCAATATGATAACAATTTAGGAAGAACTGATATTGTGTATCCGTACTCAAATTTAATTGGCTCTGGATCAGGAATATCAGCGAATTTCTTTATTGCTTCTGTGGCGTCAATGATTGGCTGCACGTATTGAGGCAAAATAAGATGAACTCTTGGGGAGCAGAAGTAGCGAACTGTGAACAAGCCGTAGTTGAATAATTCCATGTATTGAGCAACATTGATTTTTTCTGGCCTTGGTGGAAGTTTTTTGTTCATCAAGCGTATTTGTATTGGCATTGGTAGATGCTTTGCGATGCCTTCAACTGTATCATCGCTTTGTGTTATTGGAATCAATTCATCTTTCATATCACTTGATGCAACAGTTTTTGTTCTCGGAGTGACCGAAAATTGGTTGACTGGAGCATTTCTAATTCTGAAAATAAACTCGAAGACTTCTGTAGAGAAATTAGCGTTGAAAGATGTGCACGTTCCATCTGTGTGGCAGTATTTAAGGAAGAAATCTTTGTGCTTCAAGAATTCGACAGATAATGATTTTGCAAATGGATCTAAGTTTTTGTTGATCTGAGCAATTGTCGCTAAAAGCAAAGTTCCAGCCAATAATAGCCTTTGTTCTGTTGGATTCATCGAGATTTTCGGTATTATTGTTGCTTTTGCTATTTCATCAACGTAATGAGTAATTGCTGTGTATGTGAATAATTGTGTTCTTGCATCTATTAAATGATGAGCAATAATCAAAGCAATTATTATTCTTTTCACGAGCGAATATTGTGCGATGTTTGGAACTAATTCGCAGAAGAAGACTTGTCTCATTTCTGCTGTGAATAAAACAATGTTTAACAATGACATTGACTGGAAAGCGTCATAGCCCAAGCTGTTGTCTTTGTCAACATTTTCAAGTTCTTGGCATCTATCTAAAATTAGATTGATGAAATCTAATTTGTTTGTCACAAACCTAGGAATCATCCATGTATGCTGGCCAATCAAGCAAATCAAAGCTCCCATTGCCAATTGTCCCTTTTTGTTGATAATCAGTCTGAACAAATATTCAACGAAGAATGCTGAGAATTCAGTAAAAGATGGGAAATTCCTCCAATCTTTCTTCATTAAAATTTCGTTGCTGACTCTAACGAAGCAGGCATTGATTGCTTTTAGATAAACTTCTTGGCACGGCGATGTTCCGTATAATGGTTCAACAACTTTATAAGGAATAGACAAAAACGGCAGCTCCAAAAATCTCTTGAAGAATCCGTAGTTTGTCTTTTTGTCGCCTGATGCTGCCTTCGAGATAACATTTTGTATCAACTGAGCAATGTTCATGTTGTATTCGTTCTTGTAAGTCATTAACGATACTATTGCTTTGCAGAGTCTTTTGATTCCAGTTATTGATAATAACAAATCACCATTTGGCGCAATTTTATTGTTTGCAACAATCAGCAAACTCAAATTCGAAAGCTGTTGGCTATGTAAAAGTTCAGTGAATGGCCTCTTGTGGCCCTGGTATCCAAGATTGTTTACGATGTTGTAAACAGCTCTGTAGTCTTTTCTCGCGTCAGCTGCGTAAATGAGTTCTTTGTCCGTCCTAAAGGCTCTGAATGCTGGAGAAATTACTCGAGATTTAAATTGTTCGTAAGCATTTGGATTCGATCTCATGTCAGCTAATAACTGTAAAACGTGGACTGTCGGGAAAATGTTGAGATCGAGAGTCTCATAAACTCCATATCTTTCGAAAACTTTGACGTTTTGCGCAATTTGCGTCAAAATCTTTTTACCGTTTTTAGTTAATATCTGTTTGATAATTGTCCGGTATTCATTCAACAGCTGTGAAGATCCTTGAATAGTCAAAACTTCGAGTTCCTTGATAACAAAGACAATGACTTCAGGAGGAATTTCGTTGAAGTTGTCCAATATCAATGAAGTAGTGAAAATCAATATAAAGAAAATTGTTATTTGCTTGTCCAAAATTCTTATGCACCTTTGATTAAACGTCTCGTAAACAATTTTAAGAGCAGATTTGTGGAAAGCCATAGGAATGATTATAATGTATGCGAGAGGCTGGCTTGATGCAAATGATAATGGATTTTCCTTCAGACTTTCTGTTAACTCGCAGTAGATGCAGCTCATCGCGACAACGATCATAAAATTCGTTGGCGACAAGTTGCTGAACCTCCACTCTATGTGGCCCTCGAAGAAGATGTTGATGAACTGGCCAGCGTAGTAAAATTCTCTAATAGTAGCTGTATATGACTTCAAATCTTGGATGTAAAAATTGTTTTCCAAAGCTTCATTGAAAAATCTGTCAAGTTCAATGTAAAGTCTTAAATCTGGTGTCAATATTTCAGGAATCCTCAGAGCAACGAATGGGTCATCGAAATTTGTTTTGGAAGTCTTCCTGTACAACAGAATTTCTAAAAGTAAATGATATTCTTCAACATATTCGTCAGATGTGAACATAGTGTGGAGTTCTTCTGCTGTTATTGCATATGCAATGCTCTCCAGGCCTCCAATGATTATCATTTCGTTTTCATTGTAAAATTTAATAATTTTTGAAAATTTCGTGCATTTTGATGAAACGAAGTGGTTGAAGAAGCTCAGATTGCTTATGTAGTTATTAACAATGACATCTGCGAGCATATCTATGTCTACAGGGCATTCTAGCAAATTTTCAACTTTTTTCATGTTGTAATACTTCCTGTAGTGCTCTGCGAGTTTTGCGAGTATTGCGGGTTGGTTGAAGAATGCTTGGTTAGCAGGTGTGAATTCAAAACTCTTAAAGAACGTTGCATAATATTGATCATTTGAAAAAGTGAGAATACTGAGAGCTTTGTCTAAATCAAGAAAATCTTGTGGCTTTTTAGCAAGAACTAGTGCGTATTTATCTGAGATATTGTGTTTTTTCAAGATTGGCGTTGAAAATTTTTGTTCGCAAGTGTAAATAACTTCCCAAGTGTCATATGGGAAGTCCCCATCTAACTGAGTGACGAAATCAGCAAGAATATCCTTATGTTCCTTAAAAGCTTTTGCATGTTCAAGTAAAATTGGCAATAAATCAGTTTCTATTTTAGCTGTTCTCGCCAAAAGCTCATGTTCCTTCTCGAAAAGGCTGTCGGGTAATTCTGATAGAATAACATGGAAAATCGACCCGTGAGTTTTTCTATCTCGAATCAAATTTGCAAGAATATCGAATGGAATCAAATTAGCTTGATTGACTGAGACAATGTAAGGAATTACACATGATGCTAAGCATATTGGGAGATCTGCGTAGATATCTAGCAAGCAGTCAGCAATATCTTCTTCTGTTTCAACTTGTGCGAGACATCGCGCAAGTAATAATTCTGATGACTGCTTCGCTATTGTAATTTCGTTAATTTTATATGGATTTGACGTTGATGTGTTGATGCAAATATCAATTATGTGATTTAAAATCCTTTCGCGGAAATATTTGTATGTTTGTAGGTCATCTTTTTCGTCTATTTCATTTAAGTATTCGATTGTTAACATAATTTGTGTAAAATTTTTCCAATTCCTTAAGAAAGGAGAAATAATTGACTTAACCAATGAAAAATGATTTTGATATATCAGTCCAATGGATTTAACAAGGCTAAAATAGTCCCTTTCCTCCATTTTGGTGAAATCGAATTCGACTATCTTGGAAAATAAAGAAACAATGTCTTCATCCGACAATGTTTCCTCTGATATAGCTTTGTAAATCATATCAAACTGGATTTCGCGAGCAATTGATGAATTTTGATCAAAATTCAGCAACCGGCTATTCTCCATTTTAAAATTAGGGTGTCGAAAAATTAAACTGGGGGTGTCTTTTTTTTGCCAATCGATGGAATCTTTGTGGGAAAATGTTATTAATAAGTCGCAGCCATATGTCACAATCCCAATCACAATTGGCAGTCGCAAATGTGCAAAACCTAAGTGTTAATAAAAATATCAAAACTTGAAAAAATTACAGAAAACAAAAAAAATTCGACAGTATTTATAACATTTCAAACGTATTTCAACTGAAAACGATTTTATGCTATGAATTTTGCTGTTAAAGAAAAATTCTGATACCTACAAGAAAAAAACATTATGGTGATAACATTTTTGATCATTCAACTTGTTCGTTCCATCATAGAACTTAGTAGTATCAACAAACTATTATCATGATATTCCCAATGATTCTTATTTTATCAAATTTATACTCAAATTACAGCATTTTGATGTCAAATTTCCCTAATTAATGCTTGAGTATATGATCATCAGGAAGTTGTAAATCTTCTCCTCACAGTTCCTAGAATAGATATAAACGCAAAAAATAAATGGAATGAAACAGCTTTGCACTGGGCTTCAAGAAAATGTCGAAACGAAGTTGTCAAACTCCTGCTCACTATTCCTGGAATAGATATAAATGCAAAAGACAATTACAGGAATACAGCTTTGATGTGGGCTTCATTAGAAGGTCATCTTGAAGTTGTCAAACTCCTTCTCACAGTTCCTGGAATTGATATCAACGCAAAAAACAAATGGAATGAAATACAGCTTTGATATTAGCTTCAAAGAATGATCAGCATGAGAATGTCGAACTTCTTCTCACAGTTCCTGGAATAAATTCGTCGTAAATGACTAAATTAAACAATGGTCCAATGATGTCGCCACTTTTAATAATAAGTATATTTAAGTATAACTGTCTACTTTATTATCGACTAAACAACTTAATTAATTTTTTTTTTCTTTCATTATGGGTGTTTTATGGTAAAATGAGAACAGTTTTCATTTTTTCGTTGATGAAGTATGAGTTATGATGATGAAATTATTCGATTATATAGTGAATTACCCAGTTTTGCTAATGAAGAGAACCACAAAATTCATCAATACCTTCAAAATGAACACAAACATGTTAAAAGGCTTAAATTAGAAATAGAAGATTTAAATAAACGCATTGTTGAAATAAGAAAACAGCGAACTGTTACTGATAATTCTATCGAAAGTATAAAAACTGAAATAAATGATATAGAAGCAAAAATAAATAACGAAAATCATCAAATTACAATAATAAAAGGCGAAAAGGGCCGAATTCGACATGATATTGATCAAATACATGAGAAAATTAGTTCTATTCAATGGAAAACTAACGAAATACATGCAAAAATTCACATTGCAGAAAATAGAATTCAATCATTTCAACAAAAATCATCAGAAAATATGGATGAATTGGCGTATTACCTGAATATCATAGCAGAAAACGAAGAATTATTGATTGTTCTTAATAATAACCAAAAAGAAGATTCAATTGTTGCTAAAAAACTCATTGATCAAATAGAAAAGCAGTACAATCTTATAAATGTAATGAAAAAACGTCTCGATGATGAAACTTCTAATACAAAAACACTGCAAACAGAATTAGATAAATTTTCAAGTCAATATCAACAAATATATAACGAAAATCAAAACTTGCTTAATCTAATAAACACTCCAATAGCCCGTTTAATGAATATAAACAAAGAAATTGAACAAAAGAAAAATGATTTGCAACAAAAACAAGAAAAATATCAAGAATTGATCAATCAAAAACTACCACTTAAAAATGATCTTGAAGAATCAATCAAACAAAACAAAGTAATTGAGAATCAGTTAAAAGAATTACAAAATAAAATTAATATTTCGAGTGATTTGCTGAATAAAGAAGAAACATTACTTGACCAAGCACAAGAAGATGTAGAAACACTTAGAAATAATGTTATTAAACTTGAAAAGGATGAAAATTTTTATCGAGATCAAATCCAAAAAATAGAAAATGATATTCAAACAGAAATAGATAAGAAAGAATATTACAATAGTAGACTAGATGAAGTCAATGATATTTATGAATCAAAGACAGATTTAACTTTATATTATAATGAAATTAAAAATAGAATGGAATCGGAACTAGAAATTACTAAACAAGAACTGGAAAAGAGAGATAAATTGATTGTTTATTATAAAAATCAATCCGAAAAGTTATCAAATGAGAAACAAAAAATTCAAAATCAGATAAATGAAACAAAAACAGTAAAAAAGACCAAAAACTCTGTATTAAAAACGCTGATGCATAAAATGATGGAGCTTGATTCAGAAATAATCGAACAACAAGAAATAATGAACAAAATACAAAAAACAAAACAGAGTATTGAAGAAAAAATAGAGAAAATTAAAAATATACCGAAGCAACAAAATCAACTTGAAATTTTGCAGAAAGAAATCGACAGTCTCAGGGCAGATTCTCATTATTCAAAAGAGAAACTGTCACAAGGAAAGCAGAATATTTATACAGTTGACGTTGAATTGGAAAAACGCAAAAATCTCAAAGACAAATTAGAAAAAGAGAAAAATCAAAATGAAAATGAAAAATGTTCACTAAATATAGAAATAGACTCATACCAAAAGAGAAACTTTGATTTATTGCAAGAATTGAAAGACAAAATTGTTTTGGTCAACCTTTTAAGACTGAAAATCCAAAAATATCAAATTCCTATTATTAAATCAGAACAAACAATAGAAAATGAAAATGAAAAATACCAAAAACTTATTGAAGCAGCTAAACTTAGAATCAAAGAATTAGATGACAAAGCTTTGGAAATTCAGGCTGAATTACACAAAACAGAAAATGAAAAACATAAAAACCAAATAAAATTAAATGAATTACAACAAAAACTGGAAAATCAGAAAATAAAATATGACGAAGAGACTCAGCCATTGTCTATAATAGATAATAAGGAAATGCACCAAATCGATTTAATAAAAGAATACACAAAAGAAAAAGATTTATTATTAAAGAAACAAGAAGAACTCGAAAACAAAATAAAATATGCTTTGACTGAATCGAATGCTTTGCAAAGAGCAACAGCAAAGCTTAACAATCTAAATATTGTTTTCAAGAAAGATTCAACAGAGGAGGAAAAAGAAGAAAAAGTGCTAAGAGAAACAGTTAAAAGATTAAACGAAGGCGTCAAAAAGAAAGTTCAAGAATTAAATGAAAGAAACATAATGAGAGAGAAATTGAAACAAAAACTGCAACATACAGCAATGGAAGAAGCAAATATCCAAAAAGAATTAATGAAAATACAAGCGCAAAGAGGCAAAACGATTAAAGATATCGAAAAATTAAATAATGAAATCATTGAAGAAAATAAAGTTATTCAATTGCAAATTATTAAACACAGGGATGAAAATAAAATAGACCAAAAGAATCAATATCCATTCAGCAATTTCGAGATCAAAATAGAGACGGAAATAGTTAAAAATACAATAGAATCATCTCTGCAACAATTAAAAGAAATGGCGAAAAACAACACAAAATTTCTAAACAAAATTAACGAATTTATTCAAAGCAATCATATCATACTAAGGAATGTTCAAGTCATGAAACCGCATGCACCTTATTCTTCCATCAAAAATTCACCAAGAAAAATCAATACTGCAAGAAACTCACGCATTACTATAACTAAATCGCAAAGAGGAAGACCAGACTCAAGATCACAAGGACTCCTTAAAATCAAAAATATGTCATTTGATATATAGATACTTTAAAATAAATTGTTTGATTTATATGATTATATTAATTAGCATTGTCTTTTTGATTATAAATTAGTATATCCAAATAATTATATTCTATAGAATTATCACCTTTATATCCAAAACGTTTTGCAAGATGATATATATCTGGGAATTTCTTCATTCCATCAAATTTATTGATTTAAGAAAACTGTTTATATTATCATCAAATATTAACACAATAGAATTATTCCTTCATTTTTCAAATGAAAAGAATAAGATAACTAGATATGATTTGTGTAAAAATGTTATTTTTCTGCTGTAGAACAACGATTTTTCAAATAATCAAATTATTATAGAAAAAGAGAAGAGATTAAACTTTAAAATACTCAGAAAGAATGTAATAGCTCTGATTCATTTGAGCAATGTTTTGAACAGAGTCTCCTAAGTTAGTTTTGTTGCTCAAATCAGCGCCATTGTCAACAAGATATTTGAATGCTGCGAATGAATTATCAAAAGCAAGATAATGAAGAGGCGCACAGCCATTTTCATCATGTGCGTTCAAATCGATATTGTTTTGAACGTAGTAAACCAATGCTTGCATATTGTTCGATTTTGCTGCAAAATGAATCAAATTTTCGCTTTGATTATTTATATTCTCTTGAAGCCAATCGAAAACGTTATTCTGATGGTATTGAATAGCAATTGCATGACAATTTCTCAAATTGATCTTATTTTGATAACAAATTCTAATAATTTCAAGATTTCCACCAATAACAGCGAATTTTGCTAGATTTTCATCGATATATGCTTTGTTCATCAACAGGAATTTGAAACATTCAATAGAACCGAATGCTGCTGCAAATTTTATCAAAGTAAAATTCGGATCTCCAACAAAAACATCATCAAATGGATTCATTATGCATTTTTGATTAATATTAAATGTTGTGCTTTCTGAATATTTAATTAATTCGTCAATTTTATCGTATTTCAAGCTAAATTCAATTGAATCTCTTTTATATCCATATTTAATAATATCTTCAAAATCATTGTCTGATAATTCCTGTTTTTCGCTATAGAACCATGCAGTTCTTGGCGTTTTAAGAATGTTTGAAAAAACAAATTTAATATTATCATTATATTCTGCTTCCCTTTTAATGTAATTCAAGTTAACTTTGCCTTTGGAATATAAATAATATAACAATTGCGGTGGAATTCGCTTAATATATTGAATAAAATCGATCCATGATATTGTTGACAGTAATTCAGCATATTTCTCTTGACATTTATGGTAATAGCTAAAATACATAAAGATTGTAGTTAAAAATGAGTTCTCTTGGGAATTATCTGATAAATTCTCATATTTCTCTGTTAATTTCGCAATATCATATTGATGAATGTTCTTCAGCTCTTCCTGCATCTCAATGTGCCAAGCTAAAGGATTCTCATTGTTAATCTCGCCGATGTAACAAAACTGCATAAAAAATAATAAATTGTCACTTTTATAATTTGCCGGAACAAATTTTTTGGATTTTTTATTTTTTTCTTCTTGAATATTTAATAGCAACAATAGCTAGGCCTTCCTAAAAGATTTAACACACAAGTAGTATATGAAGTGTGAATACTAGGTTTACTTAAAATTCTTCAGTGTAGGGCTCGTTTCTCCGTTCCTCTCCCTCCAC
>MRSU01005356.1:0-13561 GCA_008369845.1 Trichomonas gallinae
CTCGGAATTGTCCGAACGAAATCGGCTCAAAACTTGTATATATCATCATATTAATGCATATAATATACTGGCAAAGTTTGAAGCAAAAATACATTTCTATCGTCATTGGTACACCTCTGAGAAAACTATGCATAATTTATCAGATTTTTGTGGAAAAGAGATAGAAATTTTTTCATGGCAAATTTTAGCTAAATTTCGTCTAATATCATAACAAGGATTATAAATTCAATATAAAAATGAAAAATTTTACAAAAACTGACCGATTTTTTATAAATTTTTGGCACTTTTTATTCCTACATAATGAAGATTTATTCATTGTATTTATACGTGAAAGGGGCTGATGGAAAAGCAAAACTGATTGACTCTGTCAATGATTTCAACGATATTGGCTTCCTATATCGTAAAAATGCTATCGAAATTTGCGATTTTGCTGCTCAATCAATGGCCGAAGGTAACAATCCAAATCAGTGCATCACAGCTGAAGAAAACAGATTCATGATCTCAATGTACCGTAACAAGCCAAATTGCGCTTGCATTATCGCCATGGATAAGGAATATCCTTCACGCGCTGCCTTTAACATCCTCCGTGAACTCGCAAGTGAGTACGAAGCTAACGGAATGAGCTTCCCTAATGGTAAGTCAAATGTAATGAAGAAAGCGATTGTAGAATATCAGAACCCAGCAAATGCTGACAAGATCAGAAAGATTCAACAAAATTTGGATGAGGTTCAGAAGATTATGGTTATGAACCTTGAAGAAGCCATTGGTCGTGGCGAAAAAATCGAAGAATTGGCACAGAAATCAGATCATCTCTCAGAATCATCAAAAATGTTCCTTCGTGATTCTAAGAAACTCAACAGATGCTGTGGCTAGAATTTTTATTTTACAAAATTAATTTTTATTTTCTATATTATAAAAAACATCTCTATAGCTATCGAGGAACTTATTTGTTTATCCAAATTCTTTTTAAATAATAAATCAAAATAATGAAAAAGCTCGTTTTGAGATATAATAAGATCCGAATTCGCATATTAAAACCAATTTTGGAGTTTGAAATTATAATGGATTTGATCAATTTATTGTGGATATTCGAATATTAATAAAATAATTGATAAAATTAAATCTTTTTTGAAAATTCATGATTCAAATAGGAATAATCTATAGATTAATATTTTAAAGAAATTTAATAGAAAAGTGAGATATCGTTGATTTTTAGTGGATTAAAAATTTGATAAATGAAATAATATATTTATGCTATAAATAATCTAATAATCGACTTAAAATTGGCTTTTCGTATAGATAATTTTTGCAAACTTTGGAAATCACAATAAGACTATATAATTTATTAGCAAAAAGTGAAATATATAGTAAAATCATTCTATTTTAAAGCTTATTTCGTTAAGATCAAATTTCACACATTTACATTGATTCTAACCGTTCATTTGAGAATGGAGTTTAACTACAACCCTGCGCAGCCCTCTGAGTACGAAGGCTGGCTTGAAAAAGCAAACATCGGTATCCTGGAGCGCTGGCAGAAAAGGTATTTTCGCATCCAAGGCAGATGCATTTATTATTTCAAGAAAGAGTCAGGCCCGGATCCGCCAAATGGAAATATTCCACTTGTCGACATCAAAGTTACGGATATCGCCCCGAGAAAAGGACACAACTTCTGCTTTTTGATCAATATTTTGAAAAAATCAATTTCGAAGCGTAATGAATATTACATTGCAGCTGAGAGTGAAGAACAAAGGAAGAAGTGGGTCGAAAACATTATGAAAAACAGATCAATTTCCATAGTAGGCGAGCCATTCCAAATGTCTACATGTGTAACGCCGACACAACTCAATGTCCGTCAAACTCTCCCATATTTCTTCATTCCAATTCTCCCCATTCTCGACTCACAGGCATACAAATTACGTAACATTTGGACAGTTGAAGTTCCAAATGAAATCGTCGCTAAAGGACTCGCGACGCTCGACTGCAATTATCTGCTTCACACTGAAGACATTCACAACGTTGTTGCTATTATTCTCGCATACCTCAGGGAACTTCCAGATGGACTTCTTCCATCTGATCAGTTCATGAAATTCACTTCTAAGGTCACGCCTGAGGACCTTAAGACGCTTATTCGCAATGCTCCGGCTCCTGTTCGCCAATTCCTTCATGATCTCGGCCTTCATTTCAAGAAAGTCTTAGATAACACATCTACAAATGGAGTTACGCTTTACGTGCTTCTCCCAATTATCGGACCGATTCTTATTCGTCCGCCAAAGGGCTGCTCAATGGTTGCATCTCAAATTCGCTCTGTTCAAGAAAATGTCGCTCAATGCTTCCTTCAGAATGCTCCAAAGATTCTCGATGATGTTCACCAATTCCTTGATGCTACAAGACTTCCAGTTATCAAGCGTTGCAGAGTTATCGAATCTATTTCACAGAAATCCGATGAATACCTCGAAGCCTCCCGTGGCCTCCTCTTGCATGTCGTCCATGAGGATAATTACGGATGGGCTACTGTTTATACATCCAACCGTCGTGTCGGTTTGATGCACAGCTCGAACATGAAGCCTCTTACACCAGAAGAAGAGAAGGAGCTTGATAGTGGCCTTAATGTTGATGCATTGATGGATGTTGTTCGTGAGCATGTTCCTGAATTCATGATTATCTTCGATGGAATGAATGATGAAATCAACAAATTCAGAGATGCATTTGAATCCGTCAGGGCATGATAAATTTGAATAATAATAAATAAACAATTTGCGTATTTTTGATTAAATGAAATTAAATTTAATGTTATTACAATTTATATGCAACTAATATAATTCATTTTCATTTCTCAATCGAATAGCTTTTGTTTCATTTGATAATTTTGCAAAATGAAAACAAAAATTTTGATTTAATGCAAAAAACTTTGGATTTGGACATAATATTGCGTATAAATTGTTTTTATTACATAAAATTATTTTTGATTTATTATATAATTTTCAAAATATAGCAACATAATTAAGAGTTTTAAATGATTTTTCGAAAAATTTCAAAAAATTCAAAAATCTTAATTTGTCTAAAATGAACTTTTAATGAGTGATTTCGATTATATGTATTATTGTAAACAAATATTTACAATAAAATCGAAAATGAAATTTCAGATTTGACCTTTTCTCAGAATAGCTTTTTAGATCCAAAAACAAACTCCTATGACAATATATATCCTATATTCATAACGAAATCTCAAATTAGTTGAAATGATTTGTCAAATTTTGTCAAATTTCGTTTTAATCTCAAGATTTATAGAATAAATGTAATTTATATTCTATTTTCACAACAAAATCAAATTTTCCAAAAAATGTTATCCTCAAAATTAAATTTGATTAATTTTTAATATTATATATATGGTATATAATCCAAATCAAATCGAAAATCAAAAAATTATTTCTCGGATTCTAAAAATCATTTTTAATCTAAAATTTATTAAATATATATGGTAATAAATCTATATTTGTAAGAAAATTGAAAATTTAGAAAAAGGCCGATTTCATAAAACGTGACACGACACCATGGAACATGAAGAGGTGGCGCAAAACCCTCCTCCTCCGCCTCCGAGAAAGCGGGGGCGTCCAAAAGGTTCCAAAAACTCGAAAAAGAGGGACAGTTTTGATGGTTATCAGTTTCTCCCCACAACGAATTATTTGTCGGACACAGTTAGAAAGTCAACTCGCTCACACACGCAGTCCTCTTTCAACGGCATGGAGAGTGACGATGACATTGGGGACTTTGATCCACTCAATCCTGTGAAAAAAGGCGTTTTCATTGATGACGTTGTCGCTGGGCCTCCTCTTGGACAGGGTGAGATATACGTATGCAAAATGCCAAATAAATCATTCATTCATCTCCAACAACTCAACTTTAATGATATTTCGAATACGAAAGCGAATAATCCTTATTCTATGTATCAAAAGGCAGTGAGCAGACAATTCGAAGTAACATTTTCTACAGTGAAAGGCTTCACGGAGCCAGTGAGCAAAATTTTAGATCCAAATGTCTTCTTTGCTGAGCGAATTGTTACACATCAGTGTGACGAGGAGCTTCTACATGTCGTGG
This sequence comes from Trichomonas gallinae, assembly GCA_008369845.1. Taxonomy (NCBI): domain Eukaryota; phylum Parabasalia; order Trichomonadida; family Trichomonadidae; genus Trichomonas; species Trichomonas gallinae. The sequence goes on from MRSU01005356.1 coordinate 4,096, forward strand.
AACAGCATATTGACATGTCGCATTACTTGCCTGGCCTTCCTATAGATAATTCGCAAGATTTACAGCAATTTTTACGATTTCAGAAGCCATTGCAAAGCATTTTCGAGCATGATGATTATTTCGTTGGCCATGATGGCTCATTTATTCTTGAACCAAAGCCATTGAACCAAGAATTAATCGAAGTCGATGAAAAAGAGACAAACGCGGAAGCTGATGATACGCCACCACCTAAGACCAAGTTCTTGATCAAGTGGAAGAATTTACCGCTGTCTAAAGCAACTTGGGAAACTCCAGAAACATTATCTGAAGGACCAATTTGTCCTGGCAACTTTGACGAGATAAAAGAGATGATAAGAAACTACTGGCACAGGCTTAAACACCAAGACACAGAAAAAGAAATTCATTCTGACGATACAACAAAAATTATCAACTTAAAACGCGGTTTTTCGCTCTCAAAACACCAATTATCGGCAGTCAAGAAACTCATGACAGCGTTTTTACACTACAAATTGATCAATTTACAATGCAACGACGACGCAGGAAGAACTTTGGTTATTTCTGCTTTATTGCAAACATTACGCTTCTCATTTCATCACAAAAGACCGGCACTTATCATCTGCCATCCTATTTTTACATATCTATGGGAAAATACGTTCAGAATGATGACAAATTTACAATACGCGACTTTAGGCATTCAAGACAGAGACAGACAATTGCACAAGCAGTGGGAAGTGTCCGGTGACTCAGTTTCGAAGTTTGACGTTTTAATTGCGTCGAGTTTTATTATTGAAACAGAGGCTTCGTTTTTGACAGGTTTAAACTTCGAAACAGTCATCGTTGACACGAGACATTCAGTTTCCCCTGCAATTTCAGCGTTAATTGAAGGAGATCACAGAAATATTTATCTTTCACCGACAGAAATTGAAAATGCGACAGCAATTAAACTTCCATCGACACCATTTACATATACAGAGCAATTATATATGGAAGAAAACCTCACAAAACCAGTTCTTAACACTTTTATTACAGATATATTGAAATCTAAACAAAATCCACAGACAATCGAACCAATAGCATGCGATATGTTTAATCTAACGTTTTCCATCATGGATCACGTTTCTCTTTCACCACAAATGAATGAAATTTCAAATCGAATTTTTAGATCGAAACATTCAATTGGAAAGCGTCAGTTTACACCACAAGAAAATACAGAGCTTCTCGAAGAGTTTTCTTCGAAATTAACGAGATTAAAATCATTACTTCGAGATGGCGGCCTCCAAATCATTATCGGAAGAAATTACGACATTTTAAGGATAATTAGACAATATTTAGGCGACTTAGGAATTCTTTCAACTTGGTTAAATTCGAATATTTTAAATGAGCAGCCTTCTTTGGTTTCTATTCCAGAAACAGGCGTCGTTTTGATGGTAAGGAACGAATACTCAAATATTATCTCACAATTAAAGCCAACAAGAATAATTTTCTACGATTTACCAGGAATTTTAAGAATTGATGTTGATTTAGTGCATTTCTTCATGCGTGGCGATAATAAACCTGAAGTAGTGCGCTTAATAACAAAGGATTCACTCGAATCAGTCATATATTCGCAGCTTTTGCGCGTTAAAGATTTAAATCTATCGCTTTTAACGTCAACGGACTGCGAAGTGTTGATGAGAGCCATCACATTGACATCAAAACCAGCTAGAGAGACTCCTAGCGACCTTCCTAGCGAATTATCTTTCACTTTTCCAACAGATATCGACCAAATTCCAGAAAAAATCGACAAAACAATGGAATTCGTTAAATCCTGCCAGAACTACTGGGAGGAAATCTTCCCGTCGCCCAGCGGCCAGCCTTTGAAGCAATGTTCGTGGGCACAACAAGAAGCTCAAGCTTTGTTAGATATGATGCTGACAATGGTCCCAGGATCATGGGACAGCTTCGCAGGTAAGTTCAATTACCCTTTAAACGAGATTCGCGAAATTGGCCATGCAATAACTTTACATCATTTAACTAGACTTTACGAGGAAGATTTTATTAACTATTCCGTGGCCATTGCATCTTTCCACATCGATTATTTCGGCTGGCCTTACGAATCTCCTGTTACATCTCCGAAAACTTACTGGAATGACATAGCAATGAGGGACACAACGTATCCAGCCTCTCTTTTCGTGATGAAAGGCATGCAAAAAATCTTCGCAAACGCAACAAGATTATTTTCAATAATTCAACGCTGCATTTTCATCCGCGCCTTTATGTATCTTAATCCGGAGCCCACTCTTCCAGCGAGGAGCAGGATAACAGCAAATTACACGCCAGAATTTCTCTACAAAGTCCTCAACATTTATCTTAATGGCTCGACGACATATTTTCAGATTTCCCAGCAGATACCTAACTTCACTGGCCAAGATTTCGACACAATATTCAAGGTAATCTATCCGCAGATCAAGTGCGAAGTCCTGATGCACGTAACAAAAATGATTTCAAGCGGAGAAACGGACACAGAAATCAAAGAACTGAGGCCGATTATGACATCCATGATTTTCGGGCCTTTTTACTTCGGATGGACGGAACAACACGTTTTCGATGTGCTTAGAGGCATGGCATTATACGGAATCCCTGTCGCTCCTAATACAAACACGCCTGACTATTCTATGTTCGCGGCTATGCTCGGAATAACTGGACGATCTATAGATATGATAAATTCTTTCATGGAGATGTTCTACCCAATGTTAATCTCTTCGCATTCCGCCCACGAGTCTATGATTGTTCCTGAGACATTGACTCTTATAAAGCCACAAGTTCACACTGTTAAAGGCAAAGAAATTATTGCTAATCCAACTGTTCCATTCGAAGTTATAGACAGAACAATAAGATCGATAGATATGATAGGATTCGCGAGAAAAACAGTCAGAGAAAAAACCGACAAATTCATGTCACAAACAATTCTTCCTCCAAACTGGACACACGAGTGCGACATTGCTTTACTTGAAGGCATTGTTCAATACGGCTTGGATGCTAGAGGACAGCTGGCGCAGATTCCTTATAAACCTCCACGCGAAACATTTTATGATTTGATGATGTCAACGAATTTGTCGCAATTTGCAGATGTTTTTACAACAGATTTCGCATCGAAAAGGCTGTCGTTCTTGATATTGACTGCTTCTGGTGTCCCGCGCAAAATCAGATTCTGGGATCATGGTGTCAGACACTTAAGCATACAAATCCAATCTCGCCAAGACTGGGAAAATGATATGAAGCAGTTAGAAAAAGAATATCATCACGAGTATCTGATCAAGTACAAAGAGGACATGTTAATTAACAACCCACAGCTCAGAGAATATTTCGAAGAGAAAGAAAAAGAGAAGAAAAGAGTACAACAAGAAAAACAAGCGGAAAAAATTAAACCGAAAGTTAAAAAGGCTTCATCCAAGAACATTTCGAGAGGTTTGTCTCCTCCTCCACAAAAGAAAACATCAAGGAGAAGATCTATTGATCCAGACGCAGAACAGAGCCAAGAGAAACAGCCAGAAAAAATGCCCGTTCCTCAGATTTCGACAGAAAAACCGAAAGAAAAAGAAGTAAAACCAAAAGAAGAAGAAAAACCTCAAACTTCTCAAACATCTACTCCACCGAAACCGAAACTCAGACTTAAGCCGCCTAAACATGACGGAGAAGAGTCATCGCAACAAACATCGCAGCAAGGAACACCAGAAAATAAGAAGAGGCCGATGATTAAATTAAATTATTCGAAGAAAAACGAAGAAGAACAAAAACAACAAATTCAAACAGAAGAAGAAAAACCACAACAGCCGAAGAAGAAAGTTATTTATATAGATGCCATGGATATTCCAGATAGCGATGATTCGAACGATGACGGCGAGGATGACTCTTACAAGAGAAGGTCTCACTCTGAGAAATCAATGAAGAAGCAAGGCAAGGAGTATCTTGAAGAAATGAACAGAAGAGCAAACGCAAGTTTGAGAGACAAGAAACAGGTCCAATACAGGGAAATGGATGAAGATGAGCCACAGCAAACGAGATTCGTGCTCAAGAAGAGATCTGGTGTTGAGAAGAAGATGAAGAAGGGAGAAGACACACCTACAGATCAAAACGACAAGAACTGGAAGAAGCCAAACAGGTGACTATCTACTATTTATATATTATTTCATTATTTATTTTTATTTAGATGTTTTTAAAGATCTTTTTTATATTTATTCGAAATCAAAACTTCTTTTTATCAGTCGAACAACAATCATTTGTTTTGGAACTTATTAGTTCCATCCCATTAATATATATCTGCACTTTTCCTAAATCCATTGGGATACTAAATCCCATTCTATCCTTATCCAAAGCTTATAACTGTTTGTATAAGCATTAATAAGAGATAAGCTCTATATTTAAAAGTTTTTTTTTATTTTTAATACCTCTAATGACATCTCTAAAAGTGTTCTACCAATAAAATCCTTCAATTGCTCCGTTTACACATGAAGCCAACATCGAGTTTCTTTTTTGTTTTCATGTTTTTAAAAATATATCAAATATTTCAGACTTTGCAATTGTTTTGAGAAAAATATACTCTATAAAATTTTATTCAGACAGTTGTTGTATTGATGGCTTCAGTTTCTTGTATAAATGTGGAGACAATATTGCAAGTTGTTGCAGAGAGATTTTGACTTCTTTCTTCATTCCGAGCTTCATTTGAAGAACTGCTTGCAATCTCAGCATTTCTCTGTCATTTGTATACTTCATTGCTTCCTGCAACGATGTGTAAGCGAACTGGTAGTCTTCTTCACGATTATCTCTCAATATCTCCATGCACAGATTCTTGATAATTGGAGCACTTCTTCCGAATTTTTCGAAGGATGTTTTTGCAGCATCATATGAATTCATTGTCCTCTTTGCGTTATAAAGGAATTCTATTGGATCAGTTTCAGAGTGTGGAAGATCGAGCTTAGTTCCCTTAGGACTCACCTGTAATGTAGCTCTCTCCAAATCACTCGAGAAAGATGAATTCGAGAAATTCTTCAAAACATCTAAAATTTTCTCAGTGGCACCTTTTCTGTCTCCGCTTTGTATTTTTCCTGCTGCTTCAGCGAGAGATTTAAGAGGCTCTTCAGTAGATTCTACTTCTACTTTACTGAACTTCTCTTCTTTTTGAAGTCTCTTAAGTCTTTCGACTCTTTTCGCGTCTTTTTCGTCAGCGAACATCAAAGCGAATTCGTATTTTTTAAGCGCTTCGAATGATGTCGAAATCGCTGTCGAATCTTCACCCATGAACGAGAAATGGAGGGCATCGACAGGCTTGTTGCACTTCAGTGCGAAGAGCGGCAGATTCGGCAGAATGTTTTGGCTGGCACCGAATTCGAAGGCAACTTTTGATGCTTCGAGTGTGTCAACTTTTTTGGTTTGTATCAAGATCTGCCAAACGTCAGGATCATATGGATTGAATGATCTCGCAGCGTTTATTGCTGTTTCTAGCAGTTTGTCATCTTCAATCAATAAAGCGATTGCTGCAATGCAAGAATAAGATCTCGCCATCTCAGTTGAAGTCGCGAGTTTTGCTGCGACGCAAAGACAATGTCTCGCGTAAGCGAATTGTTTCAAAAGTGCGAAAGTAACTCCTAGATACATCCAAACACCTGAATGATCCGTGAATGTTTTAACTGCCCTCCTCAAAACCAAAGCGGCTTGATCAGGCAAATCCCTCAAAGCTAAAACTTTTGCAACGTCAATGAAAGCTTCTGCTCTCCTGTCAATTTCTGCTCTCTTCATGTAACATTTTTGCGCTTCTGTTAAATAATTTTGGTCTTTTACGATGTTGGAGTGTTCAATATAATAGTCACCGCATATCTTCATGACGCTGCCAAGGTTATTCCACTTAGAAGCGAAATCGTTGACAAGCGGCAAAATTCTTTCCGACAAATAATGACAAGTTTCATTTCTGTTGAATCTCTGGAACATTCTGAGCTTTGAAATAGTCTGCTGAAGGCATGCGAAGAACCTTTGAGGAGACTTCTCCATATTGAAGTCTGTTTCGAAAGGAATTGGACACTCAAACAAAGCTTTGAGTTGCAAATCCAAATCTATGTCTTCTCCACCTATATTATGGATTTCCTGCAAAACGCTCATTGCTGCTTTCGCTCTTCCTAATACTAGATAAGAATGGCCAAGGGCAGACCAGCTTGCTAGTCTATTTGGATTGAACCTCAGGTCCTTCTGGAACTCTTCGCAAGCTTCTTCATGTCTGCCGAGTTTTTGCAAAATTAAACCTGAGCGAAAATGCGACCAATCTGTGTCGACTTTCTGCGCCAAGCTGAGACTTTCTTCCAATTTGCCTTGCTCAGCCAGGCTCCTCGATGTCAGCTCTAAAGCGCTCTTGTCTTCAAGTCCCAAATCGTAAGCTCGCTGGAACAAGAAAATTGCCTTCTTTTCGTCTTTCTTGAAGTCCATCATGTATTTGCCGAAGAACAAATAAGCGAACGGATCGTCTTTGTTCGCTTTCATCGCGTCAACGAAATACTTCTCTGCATCATCCTTCAATTCTTCTCTCAGTTCGTAGGCTGCTTCTGCTTTAGCTGTTAATGTTTTCGCTGTGTTTTCGCTCTTTAATATTCTTCTTAATCTTTCCTTGTTTTTGTCTTGTCTGTACATCAGTAAATCGATTTGGACTCTTTCCTCTTGTGTTATTACGTTGTTTACATCTTCATCCAGAAGTTTTTCTGCTTCCTGGCCTCTTCCTTGCCTGATTAAAATTCTGATTAAAAGAGGGGTGCCAGTATATGGGTCATTCTTGATGATTTGGTTGATTGTTGCTATTGCTGATTGAATATCACCTAGTTCTTCTTTAGTTTCGCTAAGTTTTATAATTAATGGAATATAATTCGGATATTTGAATAGTGCATCGTTAATTGCTTGAAGTCTTGCATTAGGATCAGTGAGAAGATTAATATAATACATCCAGCCACTGACAAATGGCGGAATGACGGAAATTGCATTTCTCATAGCCTTTAAATCGCGTTTTTTGGCTGCTTTCACGAAACCAGAGAATAACTCGGATCCATTAGCTATGTGCTTCTCAGCAGATTTCAGTGGTTCGTCGCCAAACAATGTTTCAACGTAAATTCTATCTTGATTATCCACTGGTAAGTGTTTGATCCAACGTGGAGCCTGGAAAATGTCAGATTCCTCAAGTAAAGTGTTGATAAGACGTGAACAGACCTCATTGTCCTTCATAGCTTGCAATTCCAACATTTTTAATCTAATTTCGAGTGTATATGGATATTCTGGTATCATGGAAGTAATAGGAAGTTCCAAAGCGTTTGGAACAACATCGAGAAGTCGAATAAACTGTTTTGTTAAGTTTTCGTCATCTAATTCTATTAAAAATGGTGCAATTTGTTTAAGTAAAGATGAATCAGGTTGACATGTTTCGAGTGCTCTAACGATTGTATCGAGCAATCTTGAGCTTTTAGACTCAATTTCGATCTGAATTAATAATTTCCATGGAAGTGCATCATCTGGCTTCAATCTGCAACATTCTTCTGCACTTTTACGAGCTTCTGGGTAGTTTTCCATCTTCATATTCATCGTGCATGTTAAAAATGCAGTTTCGTAAATTCTATATTCGATTCTTTTAGATGTAGGCGTGATTCTCGACAATATTTTCTTGCATTCGTCGTATTTCTTCTCAGCAATGTAAGATTTTGCATCTGTAAGGCCGCCATCAATTAGCCTCTTATCACGCTGCAGCTGGTCCTTACTCATTTATGAATTTTGTCTTGTTTTTAGCCATTGGTATCTATATTAGTGATATTTCTTTAAAATAAACAAATTTTAATTAAAATAAATTTTTATTCAATATTTTATTGATTTTATATGACATTTAATTATAATATATGTCAAAAATGCTATTTTTAATGATAAAAAACGAAAATAATTTTTTTCAATATTTTGTTGATTTGTTGAGAAATTTAGATATAATATATGCTTAATAATCTATTATTAATATTAAAAAATGAAAATAATTTTTTGACTATTGACATGTAAAATAATTTTTGTCATGTAAAATGAAGGAAATCCTGTCATGTAAAGCCAAATTAATTTTTGTCATGTAAAGTTAGATGATAATTTTTGTCATGTAAAGTCAGATAAAAATTAAAATCAAGGTTGAAAAAATGCGAAATTTTCCATTCTTATGGTGTATCTCATCCAGATACGGAGAGAATTAAAGAAAATTCGCAAAGAAAAACTGAGATGAAACCGGTTCTTTTGGATTTTGTAGTTAGATGAGTTCTAAAGCTGTATTCTTTGTGGGAATAAGTTTAAAGGAAATAAAGAGGTTAGAATATGTAGAATAACTTTTAAAAGAAGAGTATAAAATATTTATATTGAATTTTAACGCTTGCGAGTAGCACGGCAAGCACCACAGAAGATTGTCCAGCCGAAAACAAGAAGGAAGAGGCAAATGAAAAGATCGAAAGTACCAAGAACAGCAGAAACTCTATATACTGGAGCTGTGTGAACGTATCTGATAGCAAAGTTAACTGGTTCTGTTTGGTTTGTCTTAAGCTGGAGAAGGAATGGATTCTCAGTATCTGGCTTGTATGTGAGTGTAGTATATTCCTTACCTTCGCCTCTATCTTCAGAAGTGAATGAAACCTTGGTGAACTCTGTCTGGCCGTATTCTCTCTTGCTCATTGTGAAATCAGCTGCGAGACTTTTATTGAGAATGACAAGAATCGCCGCCTTCTTATAGCCTTGAACCCAGTACTCAGCCATTGGGCTGGCGACTCCGTTGTGATATGTATCATCTAAAGGAAGTCCTGGAGCGGACAAACCTAAATATGTGAATAAGCACAGCATTTTTTTTTAATTCGGCGGTTGTGAAAGTATTTTTTTTATCGTACTTTCGCTTTTCAATGGCATAAATACCTTTTTTTCGTTATTTGCGACTTCACATCATTGCGTTTGCTTATGTGATGGGACTGGTACTACATACAAAAGACTCGCGTCCTAAAAAACAAATCATAGAAGTGAATTAGCGAGAATACACCTTTTTGATAGGATTAATGAGTGCAATGGTTAATATAATACAATAAAAAGAACAATTGATGTGGTGAATACATAGATAATCTTATATGAATTTTAATATATAAAAATATTACTTAGTTTTAATGATATAACCAAAATCTTAATGTATAAATTTAATGTATGCATATATAAAATATAACACACAACTCCTTAAGCAAATTTCTTAATGAAGATTCTAAATTTCATACTTTTTGTATTTTTTTGCTCTGCCGTAACACTGCTCAAATCATTTTCTTGAATTCAAATTTAATTTTTAATAATTTTAATGAAAATAATTTCGATATATCATATAAATAAACTGGTTGACCGAAGGTGGCCCCTATATTTTTAAGGTTACCATAAACGGGTAGTTGTCCCTGACTCACTGAAGGCA
>MRSU01005409.1:0-17575 GCA_008369845.1 Trichomonas gallinae
TGAACCAAAATAGGTTAAAATCATGAAAAATAAAAACACGACGATAGACCGCTATTTGGCCGGAGCGGACCCTTAAATTTATAAAAAAGTTTAAACTTAATGTCAAAATATATGTCAAAAATTCCAAGAACATAAATGATGATTGAGTTACTTTTCGCGTAGAAACTGATAGAGATATGGTTCTAATACACGAATCTAAACACAAACAGCCTAATAATCAAAAAGAAATCTCGTTTACGCTCCAATTCCAAAACAATAGATCAACAATTTCGGTCAATAAATCAAATATCCTATAATATCGCAGCATATTCGCCAAATATCTCCGTAATTTATCAACTTGCCATCGAAACCTTATCATCACGCTCCCTGAATATCAGCCAATATTGCATAAATATTGATAAAATATAGAATATCATGGTTCTGGTCTCGTATCATGAGTAGAATTTTCATTTATTTGCAACTGAAGGCTTCTTTTAGGATTAAATTTAAAAAATAATCCAGAATATTTGATATCATGAATTATTTGGAACATATTGATGATGTCATGTATCTCTTCGAGTCAGTCAATATAATTATCAATCCATTTAAGTATCATAGCAAAAAATATTAATATTTCTTCGGATTCATCTCTATTGAGTTAGGGTATATTGATAGGATTGGTCCAATGCATTATATGGCTGATGATCCGAGTTGATATTTTTAATATTTTATATGATCCAAATTTTATCTTGAACCCAAGCATACCTGCAGTTCGTAATGTGCCCATTGTTAATATCTTATTGCCATCAGTTATTTTCAATGAATTTTGGTTCTCCATCTAAATCAGAAGAAACAGAAAAAATTAATGAAATATTGAAAGGAAACATAATATTCAGAACGAACTATGTTATATTGATGTTGAATATTATAGCATTCATAATATTTATACTAGAATAACAAAGCTAATGATTTCAACATTGAATAGTTGTACAGAAATCGAATTGAGAGCTATCTCATAAAGTTAAAAGATTTTAGATTAATTGAGAGCCTGTATAATTTGCATTAGGTTGCTAATGTTACTATAGATCAAAGATTCATTATCCGATTCTTTTAAAAAGAAAAATATTTTATAGCAATATAGTACTATACCATTAGTATTCATTATTATCAAATGAAAATTAGCCAAAATGGCATTCTATTAAGAAACTTTTACTGATAAAAATTGAGAGCTCTCAATTTATATGTCCTCAGAATTTTTCAAAGTCGAAAATCTCGCTCAGTAATTGATATTTTAACTATTTATTGATGCCATCATTCTACATGTCTTCTTAAATATTTATTTGCCGCATTTAAACAACTTTTGGATTTTAAATTGAGAATCATTTTTTGATGGGCTTAATAGCTTCTGTGCTTAGTGAAATGATACCATCAATCCATCAACAATATAAATCCATAGAGATAAGTGCAAAATTCATTCGTCTGGTTTCTTCATTTTCATATTTGTGTTTCTCGTACTTTTTTTGCTATACATATACACATTTACCATTATATAAACAATACTATTCATTGGATAGAGTTTTTATCAATATTTTGCGTCATTTTTGATGAATTTTTTATAAATGGCTAAAATATCAACAGATTCATTACATGTAAAGCGAGTTAGTATTATTCGTAAAGATTACTAACGATTTATTAAACATTTTAAAAAATTGAAATTATCATATGAATTATTGGATCTCTTAGGTAATACTTAACATTTTTGTCAATATAAGCATTTATCACAGTAAAATTACATGAAAATCATTAATTTCGGAAATCTTTTGGAATTTTTCTTGATAAAGAGCGCTGTTTGTCCATCAATCTGTCGAGAGCTTCGCCTATTTTCATGCTAGGCATGATATTTTCCATTCCATAATGTATCGATTTCACTAACATTTCTGCATCGCGATCTACCATTGATGAAGATGAATGTCTCATTCTTCCGTGGAATATGTGCTCATGTCCTTTGTCAACTGAGTATCCGAGATAAGAGACAATCCCGGCCAAACCAGCATCCAACTCATTTTCGTGAATCCAAATATCTTTAAATGGTCCGCCCATCTTGAAAGAGCCAATCAAAGATAGATCCAGTGCAGCACCCGGTGTCGGGGGCTTGAAAGGAATACCATTTTGCAGCACTTTCAGTTCTCCGAATGGCGCTTTTCGCTTAAGTTGAAAATTATAATTACCTCTAAGCTTTTTCATTAGTATTTCAACTGTATCATCTTCAGTGACATCAGCAACAACATTTATGTGCGCAAAGCAATTTGTCAAGTTGAAATCGTCTTTTGCTGATGCAAAAGGTCTTAAATTAATGCAAGTTGCGCAGCCGCATTTGTCTAGCTTCCCATTATATGCATTTGATGCGAGGATGAAATTTATCCAATAATACTCGGTCAAATTCTTAAGTTTGCCGTTCAATTTATATGTCATCAAATCTTCAGCGCGAGAAATTGCATTATTTGTGTAAAGATGAGTAGAGACGTGTAATTCTGATGGATGTGGTGAAATAGCTTTCGTGATTTTATCATTAAATGGCGCAAAAGTTGGAAGTTCATAATTATAATTTCGGATTTCTTTTTCTAGGTATTTATCGCATGGGATAATCTTTGGTGTGTAATTTAATTCTTCGTCATCCTTCAAATATCTGTATAACCGCTGAAGAAATGCTCCATCTCCTGCTAAATGATTTACATTCAAAACAATTGTGTCATCATTAGATCCAATCGAAGCTAGTGCTTGACTTAATGGTCTCGTGTGTTTATCATACATAATTTCACATAACTTTTGCATATCTTTAATTTTATTTGGTAATTCGAATACTGGAGTCTCTGATGTTGTCCTATACATCATTATTCCGTCTGTAGCATGATGTAAGCCAGCAACTGATTTATCAATTTTTTGAATTATATGATTTTTCTTTGAAACATCAGCTAATTTCAATGCGAACTGAACGTAAATTCGTCCTCCAATGAAGCAGTTTTCCCAGCCAATTGTAGGTCTTGCATCCAACATTTTTCTTTTGTGTCACATTTTTAATCAAACGAAACTACTTGATTTAATCACTTACTTGCTATTTTTATTCATAACATTCGTTTTGATTTAACTATGAAATATCTTGAAAAATATTTAATGAGTATACATGGATTCGAGCAGACTAATTTAATACCTATTGCATATCTAAAACATTGGCAAAATATAATCAAGTACATCTCGATTAAATTAATACAAAAATAATAATATTATGATATGCCTTGATACTTAAATGCTAATCATAATGCATTGATAGCAATTCATTGTATTGATTCTTTTAAAGTCATGTGCCATATTATTTTCATTTCTTGATTTCAATGACTATTCAAGGCATTTAAAGAGAAATAAAATGTTATTATCTATAACTGGTTTCTTATGAAGAAAATACATCATTATTATCGGTCATTTTCTTTTAATATCAATTCTTGATTCTTCTTTTTGTGTTAGGAACAGGTTCATTTTAGATGAAAAAAGGTTTATATAGACACAATGTTTATAAACAAAAACATAAATAAATAAACACTTAATAAAATTAATCCCATGAAGTAATCTTAGGTTTTGATGCAAATGGATCAGCAATTTCATCATAATTTATACTACCCTCGTCATCCCAAGAATTCTTAGGCGCTGGTTTCTTCTTCGCTGAACTAAATTTCTTTGTAGTAGTTTTCTTTGGCGCGTAAGTGCTAAACGCGTCATCAGAGGGATCATCCCACGAATCTACCTTCTTTTTGGCTGCTGGCTTCTTTTGTGGCTTAATATCGACTTTGAATGCATCAGATGAATCAAATTGATTCTTCTTCTTTGTCAATGACTTCTTTTCAGGCTGTACATCAATCTTGAAAGCATCTGATGAGTCCCAGTTATTAGATTTCTTAACTGGTTTCTTTGGTTCTGGTTTAACTGCAACTTTGAATGCATCAGATGAATCCATATCCCAAGAAGACTTCGGTTTGGTCTTTTTAGGAGCTGGTTTATCAACTTTGAATACATCATCTTCATTATCCCAACTAGATTTAGGCTTTTTCGGTGCTGGTTTTGTTGTCTTAAATATGTCATCTTCATTATCATCCCATGACGATTTCTGCTTTTTAGGAGCTGGTTTATCAACTTTGAAAATATCATCTTCATCATCCCAGCTGGAATTTGACTTTTTAGGAGCAATGTTCTTCTTTTGTGGAGAATTGACGCTGAAAATGTCATCATCTTTTTCATTTGGTATATTAGATTGAGGAACTTTTGATTTTGGTGTTGAAGTTACAGAGAAAAGCTCTCCATCCTCGTATTTTGACTTCTTTGGCGTAAAATCTTTATCATTTGTGAGTTTTGGCTTCGATGCAAATGGATCATCGACATTATCCAAATCATAGCCAACTTTTGGCTTGGATTTGAACGGATCATCGACATTATCGAGATCGTATCCGGTTTTTGGCATAGTTTCGAATGGATTTTCAACATCATCCAAATTAAGGTCAGATTTTGACTTGAGATCATCAACATCATTGCTGACTTTTGGTTTAGAGGCAAATGGATTCTCAATTTTGTCAAGATCGAAAGAATCTGATTTTTCTTGTTCTTTTTTGATAATATCTAAATCATCGACTACATTCATTCCGGTGCTATCAATGTTGTTGTTTTTAGGAAGCTGCAACACTGCTGCTGAACTTGTTGCAGAAGAATTATCTAATGCTGAAAGTTTTCTTTCACTTTTATCTTGTGGAGCTATTTTAACGTTCCTTTCTTCGATCTTGGGAGAATCTGGTGGTTTTTCATTAGTTATTTCTTGTCTTTCTTGCAAATTATTATCAGATTTGATTTCTTCCTTTTGCTTTGACTCTATATCATTTGTTGTCTTAATTTCTTCTTTGATTTCTGGTTTTGGTGTTTTATCATCGGATAATTTTGAATTATCTGCATTAGCAGTGATTTTATCTGGTAATTTGCTTTCTTTTGGCTTCTCTTCAACAACAATCTCAGGAGATTTTGTAGTTTTATCTGATGAATCAGGAGAATCAATTTTGTTTTCCAAATCCTTTGATTCTTTTTCAAGCGGCTTTGATATTTTAGTATCATTTGATTTTGCAGTATCTTTATCTGTGTTTTTATCGTTAGATTTCGATATTTCATTTTCTTCTGGTTTCTTCGAGATTTCAGTCGTATTCTTATTGGTTTGCACGGATATTTCTTGTTCGTGATAATCTTTTGAATCATCAGAGTTGAATTCTAGCTCAGTTGTGTGATCAGCCACATTTTTACCACTTTTGAATGGATTTTGGATCTTAACATCATCTGAATCATTTTCTGGTTGCTGATGCTTGAATACTGCAGAGACAAAAGTTGATTCAGTATTATAAGATTCATCTGATTCGGATTTTTCAATTTTGATATCAAGTTTGATTTTAGGCTGTGTTTTGGCTTGAATAGGCTTGTGTTTGCTTGGCGAATGCTTTGAAATTGGAGAATCCGTTTTTGTAGCAGCGCTTTTAGCACTTTTTGACTTTGGATTTGGCGAATACTTCTTATCAGTAGTTGTGTTGGGAACCATTGGAATCTGTTTCTCCATTTGTTGTTTTAAATAATTTCGCATCACGTTATATTGAGGATCATTTATATAATCACCAGATAAAGTCTGTGTTTGAAGATTAGTCTTGATATTTGTGCTGATTAATTTGACTGCTTTTTCAATCTGATTTTCGTTGATCTCAACATTTCTTTCTTTGCTTAAAAATTTCCTTGCTATTCTCAGTGGATTCTTCAAATCCTTCACTGGATCTATTTGGAGCTGGTTTTCAACGCGTGGTGGAACATATGGCTTGATTTTAATTTCTTTCTTAGATTTTTTAACGACAGGTTCTGATATTTCTCCACTTTTCGCTAAAATATCTATTGTATTTGCTGATTTTGTAAGTTTCAAAGGAACAACTTTTGGTTTTTCTGGTAATTTTAATTCAATTGTAGAACTTTCAACAGGAATTTGAGCCGCTTCTGGTTTAGATATCATCAACTCTTGTTTAGCAGCAACATCAACTGCCTGTGAAGCCTCAATTATGAAATTATTTCGCGGTTGATATTTTTCTTCTTGTTTTTCTTGTTTTTCTACATGGAAAGGATTGATATTTTTGTTCTGCTCCTTCCAAATATTGATTGATGAAGATAACTCGTCAACAGCTCTTTCAAGATCATCATTTATTTTCTTTCTTCTTGTAACTTTCTCTGAGCGCATGTTTTCATCATCATCTGACGAATTATCTGACATATTTTTGTTGAAAAGATCAACTGCTTGATTTCCATCTGTTTTGGAGCTTTTTTCGCGCTTTATTTTATCAGTTTTTGGATTTTCTTGTTTTGTGTTATCCTGCTTCATATTTTCTTGTAATTCGTTAATTTTAACTAGAATTTCCTGTATATCATCAGTTTTCTTTGGTATTTGAATTCCGCGAATCGCATTCCAATGCTCTATCAACGCAGGATGCTTATTTTGCATATGTATATCAACATACTGGCGTGATTTGAACTTCTTACTGCAAACAGGGCATTTTTCCCAAGAACCTAATGTCGTTGTAATGAGTTCTTCTGCTTTCTTCAGCGTCTTTGCAGTCTCTCTGAACTCCTTTTTCGTCGTTTTTAGTTGGGATTCGGATTTTGTAAGTTTTGCTTTATAATCGTGATTTGATTTTTGTAAAAATAGCAACGAAAACTGGAATAACTTGCATAATTTGATGCATAATGGATGACTTATTATTTTAGACTCATCTTTGTCGACTTTAGCATGCGTTAAAAAGCGAATTAAAGCATTGACTTTTGTATTTTCTTTGTCTTTCTTTAATTCTTTGAGGCTGCACGACATAACATAATTCCAATCGAAAGATTCGCCTAGATAGTGAGTTGGATTTGAATATGGCGCTGTAGCAAAAACTCCTCCTTTTGAGGAGTCATACCCTTCAATCCACATTATTTAGTCCCTTTTATAATTTTTCAGGCCCTTGATTTTGTTTTGTCACTTTTTAGATTAGCAAATCTCTTTCGAGTGAATATTATTGAATGGGAATGATTAAATCATACTATATTTCTGTCAACTAAGATAAATGACAGAAAGAAAACAAGAAATATGAGAAGAATTAGATGTTGCAAATAATTTCGTCAGGAGTTCATGAATTACATTGTTTAAAAATTGTTACTATCTATTGAGTTATTTGATTTTATGATTCATATAATACAGTAAGTGTGTATTTCTTTGAGTTATTTTGAATCGTTAAAATATCTACTGGAAACAAGTTATTATGCTATACAGTGCAATATGGCATAAATTTCGTTGTCGAGTTAAGTTAATATGAAAAAAAAAATTAATTCAATTTCTGAAAATATCGATAAGCAAAATATCATTTTATATGTCGATATGAATAATATCAAATTTTGTTCGTAAAATATTTCAATGCATTCAAAAAATAATATATGAAATATGTGCAAAATAAGGCCCACTAATGTGCTTTCTTCAACAATTATGATGATTTGATTCAATTTCTTAAAATTTAATCATTTTCTGATAACATATTGAAATTTCAATCCACTAATAAATTCTGAATTGAAAGATTTGGTTTAGTTAAGTCAAAAATATATTTAGATATTTGCAATATATTAATTAAAGAATGAAATAAATTGAAAACTAATTCAAAAAAATAATTCTTTGGATACTGAAAAAATTATCATCGTATTATATTAGTTAACAATATAATATGCATTAATATAAAATCAAAAAGAAAATCATGCCCTGAAATCATCAAGAATCGATTAAAACGATTACTCCTGGAGAAATACAATTTATAAAGTTTCAATATTGTAACTGATCATTCATTTTTCAATAACACACAATTTTCACAGAATCTCGAGATATGATATATAGTGAATCAAGCTTTTTAACCAATATTGCCATCCTAAATGGATAAAAGGGCTAAGCATGATTCAAAATTATCATCATTCTGAGCAAAATTAGATTTTAGAAAAAAAATATACGAAAGAAAACCAAATATATTTGAGGAACATAAGATATGTATCCTTGGAGATCATTAATGATAGATTATGTTACATTACTTAAAAAATATATTAAAAAGACAATTATGCCGCAAATCCTTTTCCATTGGAATTACTAATATGATCTGATCATAATTCATGCAACAGTAACCATAAATCATAAATTTAATTTTTTTGTGATTAAGCCAAATTAGAAAATAAGCTGTAACATAATTGTTCCATTGCAGTATATCTTTCATTAATGCTGTATTAAAATATTTCCCGATTGAATGACATTAAAATTAGGAATTGAAGCCTAATTTTCATACACTAGATTTATCAATTATTGCTATACTTATTGCCCAATTTTTAACTTCAAAAACACCTTTAAATAAATTCAGCTGAATTGAGTTGAATTAGTTTCAATTAAGTTTCCGCTAGGGCTTATTATGTCAAAATCATGATACCCAGCAGTGTTCCTCTGTCTTTTATTTCAATCCTCAAAAAAATTCTTAAAAAATGCATCTGTATTTAATTTAACTTAAAAACTCATTTATATAGCTCCCATATTATCAATTTGCAATATATAAAAAACGAGTAATTTCAACAAACTTTTTTCGTTTTGATAATAAAGAGATTTGAGAGGGATAAAATTATGATAGTAATATTTATTTGTTTAGTGTATATTTGATACTTTAACAGCATATTTGGATTGAATGCACCGCGAAAATTGAGAAGACCTAATTTAATTATCTCAAATTTTGTAAAGACGATTTGAATGGATTTTTATATGAGTATTCTAAATCGCCTTTATGTATAAGATAATCATGTTTTTTTTATTCGTCTATTCAATTTTTGATAATTATTTTTTTTCGATGGCACTGCTTGATTACAACATAGCCTCTGAGTACATCGAAGATGAAAACACTTTAGCGATTCTTAAAGGTCCCTTTGACAAGCCATCAGCCTTTAAAAGCTCGACGTTGCTTTTCATTGAAAGATGCAAACGCTGCCCCGAGGAAAAATACGATATTCGCACAATATCTGAGGAGATGGGATTCAGGCAGCGCCGTTTCTACGAGGTTGTTAACGTTTTTGAAGCACTTGGAATTTGCCTAAAAATCGACTCAGACTCGTTCGTTTGGATTGGATTTGAACAGATCAAAGAAACATTAGAAAGGATAGCTACCGAGCGATGCGCTTTCTATTCGAACGTGACGCTTGATCAAATATTTCAAAATAAAGGTTGTATTTCAGTTCAAAGGATTACAGAAGAGTTCCTGCTGCTTTTTATAGCTTTAGAGATGAGGAAAATTAAAATTCTTGAAGCTGCCACATATCTTTCGCGTGAAAATGATCGAGAAAAAACTACAAGATGCAAATTATACCAAGTTGCAGCGATTTTGGAGATTGCAAATATAATTAAAAAGACAGATCAGCCAAGTGAATTTGAAATAATGCCAGAATATTTCATTTCGGCTTCTGATCGAATTAATAAAAAATCTCCAGATCCAAACTCGTTAATTTCACTATTGAATCGTCCTGAGCCATTTTGTTCTAATCCTGTGTCGCCAACAATCCTATCACGTGTTCATGAATATTATTCGACAAATTTGTGAAAATTCATTTGTTTCTATGTTTATATATAAATGGATTACTATTTAAATCGTTTGATCTTCAGTTTTTATAATTATCCAAGGAATTGCAAGGTTTGGAAAAATATATTAACAACAAAAAAATCAATTTATTATCTTATTTGCTTTACCTATCTGTGAAACTTTGGTTTCTTTCGTCATTGAATAGAATTTAATTATAAAATAGCAAAATGTTTTGAAAATCAATTCATATCGAATTTATAACATGCTATCATGTTATATTTAGAAGCCAATTTATAGAAAAACAATTCTGCATCCATATTCGGCATAATCTGGAATTTTGATTTTTCATATTTGACTAACAAATCATATTTGGCAAATATAATTTGAATATTCTGTATAAAAGGCATAGTTATCAAGACTTTAACTACAAGATTAACTTTCAAAACAGATCAAGTTATAACTTTATAAAAATCAAGCTAAGATCACGTAGACACGTTCACATATGAAAATTTTGTTTCTTCCGATCATAGGATGGTTTATATCCCTGTTACAAGTACATCGAGTGAGGTTCCAAATGATTGCAAAATATTTAAAAGATTTGTCGACTATAGTCTTTATACAGAACGAGATAAGCTGATTATGTAAAAAGGAATAAGTTTTGAACTGAAATATGGATGTTGTGGAAAGGTCTATGCAGAAATGGATGGTAAAAATGAACAATCAAAACAAGTGAAAACAATATACGTGCAGTTGGCTCAATTGAAGTTCCTGAAGTTCTACCCTGCACAAACGATCAATTTAATGCAATAATCAACTTTGATTTCGGATAGCAAGCGTCATTCCTTATCTTTGTAGGTAGTTCTGCAAACGGAAATATTACTGTCGAGTGCTACTGGAAAGCGATGAGTTTCTGACTTAGTGATGTTGGCCAATATTGAAGTTCCTAAGTGCTCCAACATACTTGAGTAGTGATCGAGGATACAACATATCAATAAAAAAGCGATTGTACCCTTGGATATACGAATGTAATCATTATTATGGTCGTCGATGTGGTTCTATATTTGTTCCTGCTGCTACAATTTCCATTTTTAGTATCCTTTGCCGTGCAGCATGTCATCAAATGTGCTTCAAATCCTGTATATCACCAGGATATGCAAAAGTTACGACTTAAAAATCACTAGGTATTTAAACTTCTCAGTTTTTTTTAATCCAAATCTTATGTTGAAAGAAAAAAAAATCATTAGATTTAGGTAGTTATTAGCATTCTTATATATTAAATACTGCTTTATGATACATTCTTACAAATTATCTGGGAAAAATGCTTGATTTAGATTAATAAATTTTTATTCAATACGTAATATTATGCTTTTAATAGCTTCAATATTAATTAGTCAGTATTTAGATGACTATTTTGTAGTTAGAGAGTGTATTGCAGTATTCAAGGAAACAACCCTAATTTTTCGACCATCGGTTTGTAATCAAAATTAGCTGTTCATTTTTGAACTTATACAATATGTACATCTTATTTTTATTAAAATTTTAATCATGATTTTCCAAGTTTACATTTTATGAAGACGACTCAGAAAAATCCGCAAAGATGATAACTAGAACAAAAATGAAGCATCTGTTTTGCTATTGTACAAATATATAGTTCATGAGATTTCTCAATAGTGATCATATGTGGCCAGTTTATCTATCAAAGTTTGAGAATTTCGACTGTTATTCTCAAATTTTCTTTATCTATTTAAAAAATCAAATTTTGATTATATATATAATATCTATTTCAAAAATCTAGACATCATTTTATAAATACCCATGTGAATAATGATAACATCTCAATTTAACATGAGCTTGTTCTCACACGTTATTTGACAGTTTCTATGAAAAATATGAGAATAAAAAAAAACTAATTATTTAAAGAACTCATCAGAGAATATTTTATATAAAAAAATAAATACTCGAAACAAAAACTGTCAACATATTTTATGGAATGAATAAATAATGCATGTTATAAGTAAAAATTAATCAAATTAATGCAAATCGCAATTGAAATGTTCATAAAAACTATCTTTATAAAGATTTTGAAAAGAATTGTATAGCACTTCATTTTGTTGAAATGCAGACTGTTCTTTCAGCTTTTGCTATTGCTGTGGCTAGTAAAACAATACCCCCTAGCAGAAGGGTCGCTGATGATCAATCAATGTTCGATAGTTGGATTAAGGATATGCAAACTAAGTTTGCAAATGGAAATAAAACTAATCTAACTGATAACAATGGTACTCATGCATGCAAAAAAGATGAACTTATACAAGTCACAGGTGGTCAATGGAATATAACTGCTAATGAAAATGAAGGCTGTCTTGTGGTTTCAGTAGGATCTGCTTCATTTAATCTCACTGGTCCTGTGTTTCTTCAATGTTATGGTACAAAATGCGACGCGAAGATTAACTACGATTTAAGCAAACAAGCTCCATTTATCATATTTGATAACAATACATCTTATGGCTCCGTTACTGTACAATGCTCAGGGAAAGCAACAAAAACACATAAACAATTCCTTGGAGCATACAAATATGGACTTTCCCAGAATATATCTTACGAACTCCTTAACTGTCCTTCTAATGCAACAGAGGGAAATGGCCCTGCAGACATTGTTCATTTCCATGACATCAACTCAACAAATTATTCACAAAAGGCATACTATCTCAATATAACAGCAGACAATTCATCTAGTAGTTCCTCAGGAAGCTCATCAGGTAGCTCTTCAGGTGGTTCATCTGGTGGCACATCAGAAACCTCACCAAATGGTTCATCAGGAAACCCAGCAGGTGGATCTTCTGGGGGATCTTCGAGTGGAACACAGGGTGGAGCAAACAGCCGTGGTGGTGATACAGCAAACGATGAAAGAAGAAAGAAGACCACAACAATTGCTGTTTCTGTCATTGTCGCAGCACTTGTTATCGGTGTTGTTGTATTCATTGTTTCGGTATTCTACGTCCCATCCTTATCACCAGTATACAACGCTTTGTTTAGCTGGGCAGGACCAGCACCATACACACCTAAAATCAAGACCGCAGATGAAACAGGTCAGCCCTAAAAATTTAACATTATTTTTTAATATGAATAAACATTAATTTGATATAACTAAAATTCTAATTATAATAGTAATCATCATATTGTTATCATCATTAATGCACCTGATTGATTCATCAAGCATCGAGTTATTCTACTGTATCTATTGGAATAGCTGTGAAATGATTTCATGATTTCGAAAATTACATAGTTTATCAGCGCACAGTTGTGTTAATAATTCTATTTATTAATACCTTTTATTAATAGAAATTTTACAGGTTAAAACGATAAAACACTAAATCGAGATAATCTTATTATATTTTATACGTAAACTAGTACTTTTTATAGGGCCAATAGCAATTACTAAATCTGCGAATGGCATATATATAGCAAATATGCAAATAAAAGTATAATAATTTACAATTTTCGATCATCGTTATGTAATCAATATTAGTTGTTAATTTGTGAACTTAAATAATATTAACATCTTATTTTTAATAAATACATAATAATTGATTCCATGGTTTGCATTTTATATGACGACTCTGAAAAATCTACAAAACTAATAACTAGAAAAAAAAAATGGAGAATCAGCTTCGTTATTGTAAATGTATATAGTCCATGCGCTTTCTCACTAATAATATTACAGGGCCAGATTCCATATCAAAATTTGAGAGTTCCGACTATTATTCTCAATTTTCTTTGTCTTATTAAAAAATCGAATATTGATAACAAAAATCTCAACATCATTTTATATATTCATATACATGTGAATAAGGATAACATCGTTCATTTGAAAATCAATATGTTCTCGCATGTTATTAACTAAATTTGATTTGACAGATTCTATGAAAAATATGAGAAATTATAAAAATGATTATGCAAAACACACATCAGAGAACAATTTATATAAAAATTAATGATCGAAAAAAAGTTGTGGACCTGTATTATATGGAATATGCAAATTGCAACCGAAGTCCTTCTAACATGAATCAAATAATTCAGATGAATACAAATTAATATTGAAATATTCACAAAAACCAGCTATGATGATTTTGAAAAGTATTGTATAATACTTCATTTTTTAGCAATGATGAGTGTTCTATCATCTCTTGCTATTGCCAATGCTGGTAATGCAAAACTCTTTAACAGAAAGATCGCTGATGATGTTTCTTTGTTCAAAGATGATTTAACATTTGAAGAATGGGGTAGCATCTTGGGAAAATCCTTTTTATATGATCTTGTTACGACATTGAACAGTTCAGAAGGTTCTTATATGTGCACAAAGTTTGAAGCCATAAATGTATTAAGTGGTGATTGGAACATAACTGCCAAACAAAATGAAAGCTGCATTGTTCTAGCTTCAGGAAATGGTACATTTAATTTGAGTGGACCAGTATCGGTTCTTACAAATGGTGGAAGATTTGATGCAAAGGTTAACTTTGATTTAGGGAAACAAGCTCCTTTCGTGGTATATGCAATAAAAACATCCTATGGCACAACCACTGTTGAATGTTCCGGAAAGGCGAAAAGTACATATGATCAGTTCCTTGGAGCAAATGTTGCTGGAGTCTATAATAACATTTCCTTTAAATTTAAAAATTGTCCTTCTAATGTAACAATTAGTAATGGTCCAGCAGATATTCTCCACTTTAAGAATCAGACATTAAAAACTTTCAAGAACTTGACATACATCCTCCATATAAATGAAGGTGATGGCGTTGAAAGTATTACTACCAATTCTTCAGGCGGAGCAATAGATGTAGCAAACAGCCGTAGCAGCGAAGCAGCAAAAGATGAAAGAAGAAAGAAGACTACAACAATTGTCGTTTCAGTTGTTGTTGCAGCACTTGTTGTGGGTGTTGTTGCTTTCATTGTTTCTGTGTTCTACATCCCAGCACTCTCCCCAGTATACAACGCCTTATTCAGTTGGGCAGGACCAGCACCTTACACATCTGAAGTCAAAACTTTAGATGGAACAGGACAAGCTTAACCACCTCAACATCAATCCAAACTCGACTAAACATTTTTTATCACAATACTATATTTTGGAAGTAAATATCGATATTTAATCGAAGTGATTAAAGATTATTCATTGTTCATTAATGCATCTGCTAAAGTCTGGTGCAAATATTTCACAAAAATCAAAATCTTATAATGAAACCAAATAATTTGGACAAAACTTATCAAAATGATGAACTAGAAAATAAGGATATTTGTATGCAATGATCCTAGAATATATTTTTTTAAGATATTGAAATTAGAAAATATCTTATATTGTTTTAAAAGTATAGGTATAATATCTTCTTATGGTACTGAATATCTATTTTTTATGTATTTTGATGTTAAAAATGAATTTTGAATATCCAGAATTATCAAACTCTGATTATTGAGGCCTATCTGGAGTTTGATTGAATTTTAAAGATGTTTTTGAATGGTTTGATTGTGAAGAAGGCTTCATTTAGTCAAAAAAATCTTTGGTAAATTTTTTAATGGATCCAAACTCAAGCTTAGTATATGATGAAAACAAAGCAGGTCTTTCCGCACCATCTGATGAGATTAAAAGCAAGATCTTAAGCATGTCAAAAGGATCAAAATTCTACGAATTGAAACAAAAACAATCTACAAGAGCTGAAAAGCAAATTTTGGAAATGAAAAGCAAGCTAAAACATACAAGTGAAAGCGAATTCAAGTTCGCAGCCATTCAAGTCGAAGCATATCTACAAAATCTCGAAAAAATGCGAGATTTCTCAAAAACATACCTTCACGCTGACCTTGATTCCTTTTTCACATCATGTGAAGCGCTTAGAGATCCTTCACTCGCTGGAACAGCTTTTGCCGTTGGAGGCGAAATTAAACACGGAGTTTTATCGACAACATCATATGAAGCGCGTAAAACTGGAGTTAGAAGCGGCATGGCTGTGTTTATCTCGTTACAGCTATGCCCAAATCTAAAGATTGTTGAAAGCCATTATGATTTATATCAGCATTATTCGAATCTTGTACGAGAAGTTTTTGCAGAATATGACCCTAACTATACATCATTCGGTCTTGATGAAGCTACTTTAGATATTTCAAAAATAGTTGGAACAAACTACGAAAAAGCAGTTGAAATTGCAAAAAGCATACAAAAAGAAGTTTTCGAGAAAACAAAACTAACAATTTCATGCGGTATAGCACCCACTCCTCAGCTTGCCAAAATAGCAAGCGATGTGAATAAGCCTAATGGAATTTTCGAAGTAATACATGACAAAGAATTTGTCTTAGATTTTGTCTCGAAATTGTCGATTAGAAAAATCCCTGGAATTGGTGGAGTAGCTGAACAGATACTTCATGGCCTTGAGATACAAACAATGAAGGATGTGTTGGACAGGAAAACTGATCTTTGGATTTGCATGCGTCCGTTATTTTGCGAGTTTATCTTTTGTGCAGCATTGGGAGTCAACAGAGTTTCTTTTGGCGTATCTGGCCCACAACAGAGTGTCTCCAAGGAGAGAACATTCGATAACACTAATGATAGAGTCTTCCTTGAAGAAATAATTGAAAAATTGTGTCTAGAATTATGCAAGATAATGGAAAATATGAAAGTGATGTGCAGAAATGTGACATTAAAATTCAAGGATTCGAATTTCCAAGTTATCACTCGCTGCATTAGTTTTGACCATGATACTAACAAAATCTCTGAGATTGTCCCCGCGTGCTTCAGAATCCTCAGTGATGAGCTGAGAAGTAGATACGTTAAATATAGACTACTAGGTGTCAGATGTGGTCAACTTACGTCACCTGGTGCAAAACGTCAGATATCTATCAAAACAATGATCACGAAAATGAACGAGAAAATTGCTGCAACACAAAAAGCTAAAGAAGAAGCAGTTGCTAATGATGAAATAGTCGAATACTACAGTCAGCAATATGATGAGGAAGAGCAGGAATATGAAGATGTTATTGATGAGAAATTTGATGATAAAGTTGTCATTGAAAATGAAGAAAGCCAGGAGAAAATCGTTGTTGATAAAGACGAGTTCATTGAGTTAGAGAACCAGTACATATCCAGCCAACAGGAAGAGCAACAGAAAAATCCGGGCAAAAAGAATTTGACACTATTCGACTTCTTCGAGCAAATTAAAGAAAACAAAAAAGTTGTGAAAAAGGTTGAACCGAAGAAAAAGAAGAAAACTAAAGGATTTCTGAAGAGAATCCCTTCATCTGCCCAAAAATCCAAGCAAATCCAAAAAGTTCTACCATTTTAAATTGTATATTATATAGATTCTTTTGAAAATAATTGCTTCAAGAATCAATGTATCATTTGTCTTTAGCATAAACTTACTGATATAGGTAAAATCCGATCAATGTCCATAAAAAATTGCGTCAATAAAAATGTGAAAGAGGCAAGCATAAATAACTGTCTTCATTCAAATTATTTAACAAGTAAAGGATGTTTGAATGTTGTACCACAGCCACAAACATATAATCAACCATATCCACAACAACAATATCCTCAACCAAACTATTACGCGCCCTCACAAGGATATCCACAACAAAATTATTCACCTCAACCTCCAAATTATTAGCCACCTGCACAAAATTATCAGGATTATCCAGCCGAGCCAAATCCTTATCAAAACGATATCAATGAAATTTGTAAAATATTATTTTTAAAATGCGATTTTTAAACTAACAATTATCTTTTTAAACATGCAATTTAGGGTAGAACATATGATTGAATATAAGATATTAATAAATATATACATTTTGAAAAAAAAATATAAATGGAAAAAAGCTCGGTCACCGGGAATCGAACCCGGATCAAAAGAACGACAATCTTACATGATAACCATTACACTATG
>MRSU01005413.1:0-19572 GCA_008369845.1 Trichomonas gallinae
TTAAATACATTTAAACTAAATGATAAATTCAATATCTCTCAATCTGAAATTGACTTTTTGAGACCTATGCATTGACAGCCGAAATTATATAATCAAAAAATATAAACCAAAACAATTCTAATTTAAACAACTGACAATCATAACAAAATAATACAATAATTAATCCCAAATATCTCCGAATAATAATTCTTGATCTTTTTGAGCTTCTTGTTCCATCAACCTCTGCTGCTCTTCCGCTTCCTGCTTTGATATTCCGCGTTTTGGAATATGTCTCGGAACAAGTGGTCTTCCAGTTTTGTATTTAATCGGCTGCTTCGCTTCCCTGAGAGTTTTCATCCGCTTTTCGTTCTCCTTCCTCTTTGTTTCCGCCTGTCTCTCGAGCCTCTGTTTTTCACGTCTCTGGGAGTCCTTCTCTTGCGCCTTCTTTCTTACCAATTCTGGCTGTATGAGCTTCAGATCTTTGATTAATCGTTGAAGAGTTTCTTCGATTCTCAGAAGCATGGCTGATGTATCTGTGCTGCTGCTGGAGTCGTATCCGAGTGTCTGATAGAAACTAGCTATTTTTTCATGCAGAGATGCTGACTCTTTCTCTGTTAATTCTGCTCCAGTTTTGAATTCTTTTTTGCTGAAGTAGGATTCGTTCTTTTCTTGGTGCCTTCTTAAGCTCTCAGAAGCCTCTTTAAATCTCTCGGTCATTTCTGTAATGTGTCCGTCTCTTTGGTCCAATAATTTTCCGAATTTTGCTCTGTAGCGTTCTACTGCTTCTTCAGCATCTTGGCAATGATGGATAAGGAACATATTCTGCTCTTCAAGTGTTTGAATGATTGTAAGAAGCTGTTCTGGTTCTTTAAAATACATTTCATCTTTTCCGTGTGTTTTCTTCCAATCTTCTGGTGTAAGCATATTCAAAAACTGTTTATATTCTTGGCATTCTTGTAATCTTTCATCTTGATGAGCAATTTCGTTTCTTAATGCTGAAATTTGCGCTGAAATAGTTTTGATTTGTAGTGACAACTCAATTCGCTCTTTTGCTTTGTTTTCTGCCTCTTGGCGAGCCATCATTGTCATTTTACCATCATTTTCGAGGAAATTATTGAATTGTGTTCTAAATAGATTAATTTCTGCTTCTTTTTCTTTTAATTGCTTCTTTTCTTCGATTTCAAGGCGTTCTAACCTTTGTAATTCCTCTCTTTTCGTATCAATTGCGAGTTGAGCAAGAAAAATTTCTCGTTTCTGTGAGATAAAGTCTCGTAATCCTTCTTTTGTCCTTCCTCGTTGTGGACTAAGTATAATTTTTGCCAATGCAGACTCTTCTGCTGCAGGTTTCGCTGGTTGTGGTTGACATTGTCGCCTAAGATTAGCTCTTCTTGATTCTAATCCACGCTGCGATAAAGGTGTCATCTGTATACGTGCTTTCTTTAATTCTCTTTCTTCTTTCTCTTCATCTCTAATTCGAAAATAATCTGTAGTCTCAGGAACTTTAAACGGATTCTGTACTTTTGTTGTATTTACACGATGATGCACTTCTTCATCCTCAATATCGTCGTACTCGTTCGCCACCTCGAGAATCGTGCCCGAAGTTCTCATTGTGTACGTTAAGGAATTAAATTATCGTTTTCCCCTCAATTTAAATTTTTTTCCTCAAAACAAACATTGTTTATTTAGGATTATCACATAAAATAGATCCATTTTACCCATTTTCTTTTTGGAAATTATTTGATTTTTGTACTAAAATAAATAAAATCTTGTATAATTTCTAAATAATTTTTTTCATTTTTAAAATTTACCATAAAATCAGATTCTATATTCATACATAACTGCACTGTAGCTTCACTTTTTTAAAATAGATTATTGTCAAATTTGGAATATTTTGATAAAATATCTAATTTTTTGATGTTTTTAAACGGTAATATATATATAAAATCATGTAATATAAAATATGACTGATATATAAATTATTAACACTTCAGTTTATTCAAATTATATGATAATATAAAAATTTAATTTTGGATTGATTCAGCGTGATATTCCAGTATATCACGAAGGGTCGGAATATTTGTAGGCTGATTGTCGATGACATTATAACTAGAACTTCCACTAAAGTTGACCATCAAAAATCGGACAATGCAGGCTTCCTCAACTCTCAGTGTGTGGCACCAACCATTATCTTTCAAGTCAGGGTCCTTAGCAATCTCGCATAGAGCGATGATGCTCAAGTGTCGTCCGAACATGGAGTGTTGGTATCCGTTTTCCCCATTGCGAGAATAACCAACAGATGTATTGGACTCTCGCGCGAAATAAATTCCTTCGCCATAGGCTGCACCGTTTGCTTGTCCCGGGGTGTTGCTCATGTTCTTCAGGCCGTTCCTGAATATGGCGTGCCACCTGGACACGTCTGAGCCGTGCCACAGATAGAAGGATCCATATCTCGACTGCAACTCTCTGAATTTCTCTTCTTTTTCAGGAGTGCTCGAGAGAACTAAGAACTGGTATTTAGTGAATTTTTTGAACTCTTCGATCTCTAATTTCTTTTGCAGTGACATGAATTGGGATCTGTTTGTTAATAAAACCCATCTGAGCAGGCTGAGGACGTCATCACCGAAGCTTCGTGCTATTTCTTTATCCGTTTTGCATGTGCTTAGGATATGTTCCATTGCTGGAGTTTTGTTGACGATGGTTTTCAATTCTTGCTTCGTATATCCAGATGGAGCTGGTACTAAGTACTGGGTATCGATTGCGCACGCGAACATTGTATAAACAAGGTCAGCTGCTGGAGGATCTCGTTTAATTTCTCTGTAAACATCTGATCCGACACCAAGCTCTTGATATGAGAACCTGCAAAGCTCATTATCGCATGGGGTTGGTTTTATACCGGGTTCAGTTAGCAATGCGCGACAAACGCAGCAATGATCTGATAAATCAAGAAATGCTTCAACAAGTTCGAGAACTAAGTAAAGCAATGGACACTCGTTGTATGATATTTGAATTTCCGTCTTGACTCCTTCGACGTTGCCTGTTCTAAGGAACTCAATAGCTTTATCTAAATCATTTCTAAACAAAGCCAGAGCGTTTTCAGCACGATTGCCATCGAAACCAAGTTTTCTTAGGCTATCGAGCTTAGCTTGATCGCAACGACCAGGAGGAGACAAAATATGAGATGCAGATTTGTAATGCGGACGAGGTTTGTAAAATTTGCTGAAGAAATCAGTAAAAACTTGCGTAATAAGTGGTTTTCCGATGTAGTGATTTTTGTATTTTGGATGTTCGCAAATCAAAATTTCTGGTGGTTCAGTCCAGCTATAATTTTCAAGGAGTAAATCGACCTTCAAGATATTTTCATCGACATTGAAGCCGTACACGGCTTGTGAAGAAAGCGGAAGATAATCTGATAAAATCCTGAAAACAATTCGCCCACTGGAGTCATATTCTGCTGAATTAGCATATACAAAGGCGTTGTAAGCATTAATGCTTGTTCTAAGTCTTTCAGCAGCAGCAATTGTTCTTGCATCTTCAACGTCAGGCATCACTGTTAGTTGAGAAGCTTGAGAGTCTTCCATTAGGACAACTTCGTCTTCCATGTCATTGTTTTCGTCGTCGTCATCATCAAAAAATTGGTCTTCATCACTCATAGGCAAAAAAATACCAATTTCACTTCACAATCACCAAACAGCTTCATCAGTTTAAAGCATCATATTTCACGAAAAATTTCCAAAAATTTCTTCCAACAATTTTCAATTTTTTTTTGATTTTGACCAAACAGACAAAAGAGTTCATTGGTGTAGATGCACACAATGATATACTGCGTTAGCCAAGATCATAATGCAAATTGTTGGTATTTTTTTCTAAATTTTATCAAATTCTTGATTTTGACCAAACAGACAAAAGACTTCATAGATGTAGATGCATAACATGCTGTAACAGCCACTAACATTTGTACTACAATTTTTGTTGGCAATTTTTTAATTAATTTCTCCATATTCTTGATTTTAATCAAACAGATAAAATAATTTATAGGCATGAACTCACATAGTGATGTATTAAGTTAGCCAGGATCTTAATACAAATCGTTGGCAATTTTTCTAAAATTATTCAAAATCTTGATTTTCTCCATACATATAAATGCGTCCATGTTTCTGCACTAACATTTGTACTACAATTTTTTTGTTTAATTTTCCCAAATACTTGATTTTGATCGAAGAGAGAGAGAAGAGTTCATTTGCATTGATACAAATAGCATAGTGTTGCATTAGTTATCTGCATGGTATAAATCGTTGAATTTTTTTTTTCCAAATTCTTGAATTTCTCCATACAGACAAATGAATGCATCCATGTAGATATGCAAAGCTACACACTACATTCACCAGTTGAATAATGCAAATCTTGCAAAAAAATTTTCCTAGTATTGCTTTTTGATGTCATCAAGTTAAAATAATATACGAAAGAGTGGCATGTTGATGTTTTCAGTTCAAAACGAATATGATTTTTAGGTAAAATTATGAACACTTTTGAATTGGCATTAAATGCGGTGTTTGCATTGACCATTCGTACCATACACTGCTTTCATTATGACAAATCGAAAAAATGATTGAAATTTTTTCATTCGATTTAACATTAACTGGATAACGAAGAGGATAGAAAAACGATGGAAAATCATTGCCAGGAAAGTTAGATACAACATCATTTCCGTATAAAATAGACTCAAAACATCCAATAAATCCATGAATTGTGCAATTTTTGTTGATTAAGAATTCAATTTCATTTATTTCTCGATCAACAAGCTTTTGTTCGCCAGCAACTATATATGTTTCAGGGTATGTCATAATGATTCTATCTGTTGAAGTATTCACAGCCTCTGCATAAAGACAATGAGAAGAAACAGGAATAAGAAAATTACTAACTTTTTGTGGAATTATAACAGTTTTCTCGTGCTTAATATGCTTTAGTCCATTGATTATGTAATTGCTATTAAATCCTACTATATTATCCGTAAGAATTATATCAGATTTTGTATCTGCATTAAATTTTTGAATTTCACCTTCGAAAAGAGTTACATTCTGTAAGTTTTCTTTCTTTATCAGTAGTTTTAAGTATAATATCAAATTGTGATCTTTTTCGATTATATTTATCTTTTTTGCGCCATATTTTAATGCTATATCTAATAGTTTTCCTCCACTTGAGTTAACAATAGTCACGACACAATCAGAACTTTTTGTTTCGATTGCTTTCTTAAATGCGTTTTCAATCAGCTCGTATTTGTTGTCTTGTGTTAATATAGAAGTAGTTAAAGATGGTTTGTCTTGTTTGTTAAGCGATTCTTGTAAAATATTTCCAACATTGAAGAAACAAAACGTAAAATTCGAAATATCTGTGTCTATTATCGTAGGAATGCCACGCTTATTCATATAAGTAATGAAAGGAACGAATTCATGTTTTATTGATTTATTTCGAAAATGTTCTTTAGTAAGGAAAACTGCTTGAACAGGCAATGTTTTCCAGACATCTAAATCTTGATTTGGCGCAAAAATAGCTGCAGAAAGTCTTGAATTAAAGTCGCAAATTTGATGTAGTTTAATAAACAGTTCTGGTTGGCTGCAAAGATAGAAAATCTTCAATGTATCATCCACGTTTAGATATTTCAAAATTTTTCCTGCCCAGTTTAAAATTTCGTTATTTTCTGCAGTAAAAATCAATATTTTGACTGATAAATACTGCAATATTTCGTAGTTTTTGTCTGTGAGTTCATTGATGTCTAGAATTACTGCTGTATTCGTATTAATAATATCTTGGCTTATTAAATAATCGTCTTGAAGCGCCGAAAACGGTAAGCACGTATATGTTTCTATCTTGTCTAAATATAACTCGTGAATTTTCTTGTATTCTTTGATTGATTTAAATTTCGCACCAATTTGAACAGACATCAATAAATAAAAATAATTAGAAAATATCCAATAATTTTTAATCAACTATATAATATATAAATTAATCAAATAATTCTTCAATATTCTTTGCGAGATTATTAGTTTCTTCAGCATAGTTAAGTTCTGAGCCAGAAAGTGCAACAAGCTTAACTCCAAAGTCACTCATCTTACCTCTTGCTTTAATTCTGATCATCCTGAAGAATGATTTTTTGAGAAGTTTGTCTCTCAACTTTGTTGCGTCTTCTTCGTCAAGCTCATCTGGATGCATGTTAACTATTGGATAATTGACATTTTCGTCACCAATTAAATTAACGTACATTGAACCAGTGTGATCACCGCATTTTACGGAAAGAGAGTATCTTAGCTTTGGATTTGTAACTTCCTGGTTGCATTTTCTGCATCTCATTATTCCTGTTGCTTCATCAAGAATTACACCTGATCCTCTGCATGCTTCATTAGGGCAGGATTTGTATAGAAGCTTTCTGGACATTGGAATATCCATTATAAGAGCGTAAAATGAGATGATATCTCCTTGATCAGATTTGCAAAGTTGTTTTTCATCGATTTCTGATAAATGGTTGATATTTTTGGCATTGACATTTGCTAAACCTTCAGCTGAAATGTTTGCTTGTTTGATTTTTTCTTTAGATTCATTATCGAGTTGTGAAAACCAAGCAATTAAGTTATTAGAGTCAGGCTGAGGTAATTCCGCGACGATTGTTGAGCTTTGTCCGCAGCTTAGCGAAACGCCGTGAAAATCTCCAACTGTTACGCTTCTTGCAGCAAAAACTTCGCCGACTGAAATGTCAAATTCCGTTGCTGTGTTTCCCCAAAGGGTGACTTCAACAGAACCAGTTTCGTCTGAGATCGTTACACCGCGCTTGACAAGTGGAGTACCTTTCTTGGATATAATGGTTTGAACGTCGCTGACACCAGTTACGATTGCAACAATATCTACTGTTTTGTTCAAAAATTTCGAACAATCAGAGATTTTGACGGCATTAAAAGTGTTTGCTGGTATAGAACCGTCATCAGGAATCTCAGTTATCGTTGTTGTCGAATCAAATGTGATTTCATATTCACAATTCGTCGTATTGAATCTTTCATTTGCTTTCTTGACTTTACCACATGAAACTCTGTAAATTTTTCCCTCGTGTACAACGTTTTCAAATTTATCTGCTTCTTGATTGAAGAAAGTGCCTTTGATCTCACTATTATTCTTGTCACGCATGATAATTGAAAACAGTTTCCCTGGCCTAGAACCTTGGAATTGTCTAATTGGAGCCTTTGTTGTAATTCTGACAATTAAGGACCAATTTGATAGATAACTATTGAGGCTTGAGATAAGAACATTACCTCCAGCGATATTTTGAACTGGCGCTCTTGGTGGCGATGGAGAAATTATCTGATTTCTTTGTGGAGAAGATGTTGCAGATTGTTTGGGTGGCGATGAAATGGGCACGTTTGGAGAAGTAAGAACTGAGCTGTTCGAAGTTGCTGAATTTGGAGTTGTTGGAAAATCTAATGGTCGAGGCATATCTAGCTTTTCTAATGCCAAAGGAACCGGTTTTCCAATGAGGGAATCGTTTTCTTTAAACAACTCGGCACTAATGACAATGAGAGGCTTCTTGACGTTCGTTGTTGTAGTGTATTTAAGTAATCTGATCAAGCTGTTACGTTGAATAACTTGATTATCTATCATTGTCTTGATCTTGCTTCCTAATATAGCAGGAATGAAGTGAGTTCCATCAGACAAAGCAGCGCGAATTAGATCTGTGCCAGCTTCTTCCTTTATTTGCACTACCTGCACCACAGGAGCGTTTATATTGTTCTTGTTGATAAGTATCTCTTCAAGAGCATTCGCTGTGACTTCCATTATTCGAAAATAATATAAATTGTTTTCAACTTCACTTTTTCTCTCAATTCTTCTTCCTCGGGGAAGTAGTGTCACTTTTAAAATTTGGCGCCATTTTTGGCGCCTTTCTTTTATCAACATCGTGGGGTTTTATCATTAAATCTCCGAGATATTTGGTTCAGAGTGGGTTAAGTCTTCGAGATATGGAATCATTTTGAAATTCGACGAAGGTGTGGACACCAAATTTTTGACATTTGACAAAATTTTACCAGGATAAAATTGGAAGTCTACTAGGGCAGGTGATTAAAATTGAACTAACCCAGTGAGATCATCGTATGTAGGTTCTGCAAACGATGATGAATAAAATGCTGTATTAAAACATCATTTAAAAATGGTTGCAATAATTTGACAGCATTTTCAGGACTTTGTTGAGAAGCTTAATATAGCGCTGACAAATAATTTTTGTCCACTGCTTCTACATCAATTTTCGGTGACTTAAGGAGTTGATTGACGGCTTCAATATTGCCTTTGTATGAAGCATTTAATAATGAAGTTTCTTGATGTCTGTTTCTTGCATTCACATCAATTTTAAAATATGATAGAAGGAGTTGGACAACTTCAATATAATTATTTTCACATGCAATCATTAAAGCAGTGTCATTTTCATCTCCAATTCTCTTGAAAATCTCGTACATTGCATCGAAGTTTTCTGTAATTTTTGGTAATTTTTTTTATTAGTTCAATGTTTTTGTTAAATTTATTGATCAGACTTAATTTCAACAGCAAGTTTGTCTATTTTAGAGAAACAAGATTGAATTATATCCACAATAGAATCAAAAATGTTAAAATGTAGGCATCTACAAAAAGATTTGAGAAAATTAATAAATTGTTTTCATTCAAAATTATTTCCTTGACCAAACTCAGTTGAAATATGACGAATAACTTTGAATCTGTCTGACACATTATACTTTGACTGAACTTTCTCTAGAACGTATATTGATTCATTGACATTTATTGAATCATGTTTCAGACATTGAGACAACTGATCTTTGTCAAGGACTTCAATAAGAGTATCATTTTCTATCATTGACGGTATAAATTCCGCACTTCCAACAGGATCGAAATAAACAAAACTCATTGTGACACTTTTTTATTAATCAAAAAATCATCATTATTAGAATGAAACAAAAAATGCAGTACTGGATCAATTTTTCCCTGCATAAGTACATCAATATATACACCATATCTATGCAGTTCATCTGCCAATATTGTACAGATTTTAAATCTATTCTATTAG
Source organism: Trichomonas gallinae (assembly GCA_008369845.1). Lineage (NCBI taxonomy): Eukaryota > Parabasalia > Trichomonadida > Trichomonadidae > Trichomonas > Trichomonas gallinae. The sequence continues at coordinate 9,071 of MRSU01005413.1, forward strand.
TATAAAAATTATGTTTTGTAAAACGATAATTTGGAATATAAATTTGAAGCATCAGTTCTCAAATTTTCTATGAGTTCTCAGAAATTTAATTATTTCATTTTTTGATTTTCAGGTTATAATTTAAGGTCTCATCACCTAATTTAAATGAAGTTACTCAATATTTTTTATTTCACATTATTACATGATACAGGAATGACATACATTATTCCTTGTTAATGATCGTTTTTATTTGAGACAAAAAAAGATGAATTTATCAACAACATAAGACATAAGTTTCTTTATTCGAATTCTGGGATGTAAATAACAGGTGGTGATGGAGGTGGAGGAGGTCTGGACGACCAAACGGTCTTCCTCATCTTCTCATTGTCACTTTTAACCATCATGTCTAAAATCTTTGCTCTCTTCGCGACATCTTGGTTCTGATCAGAGAGACACATATCGAGAAGCTTGCGGCCACTGTTGTCTCCACCGATGTCAACCATTCTCGCAGCCAAAAGTGCTGCTTCACTTTTTACGTCGCGTGGAAGTTCACCAAACTTTTCCATCAAGAGTTTTATCATTGCTTCACCCAGTTCTACACTTGTCTTGCACGTATCTGAGAAAACAGCGACTACAGCTGCTCGTGGCCCATCTAGTTCAAGCAGGGAAGCTAATAAAGCTTCTCCAGCTTCTTCTGTCGCGAGTTTCGCTGCATAATAAGATGCGATTTCGGAAACATTTTTATTTCCACGCTCTAACAGATCCTTGATAGCTTCTGAGAATCCATTTTGTCCTAGGAAGTGTGCAGCAAATGGATTACCGCAATTCAAAGCCCATCTGAGCAAAATATCGGGCGGACAGCTTTTTCCGAGATGTCCAAGTATCTGGACAGAGAGGTGTTCAGCGTGCTCGCATGGCTGAGGTGGAAGGAAGTGACTAGCAAAAGGAATAATATGTTCTGGGAATTTTTGAGCAATTTTCTCTAATGCAACGTAAGCGTGCACAGAGATAACTGCTGGAGAGTAAAGAAGACGAATAAGTGGCTGAATGACAACGTCTGGTTCATCTAAGAAATATTGCGCTGCTTCAATAACAACTGATGCGTTTTGACTGTGTAAAAGTACTGATGTAACACTACGAGTTGATTTCTGTGATGAGCGAAGATGATGAAGAGCTCTTGATTGAGTCCAAGGATCTAATGCAAGCATAATCGGCCAAATCTTATCTGCAGCAGCAACAATTAATTGTGTCTCGTTGATGATCTCGCACGCGAAGATCGCACCAGATAAAACAATCGTATCTGAAGATGCGAGAGCTGATTGAAGTTGGCGTTTGACTGCGGGTCTTTTTTGTTCACAAAGTTTAACGAGTTTGGCGGACCCTATCAAAGTTGCCTTTCGAACATATTGACTGTCGTCCGACATTCCAATCTGCAATAAACGATCAATGATTTGAACAAGATCTGGATGGTTTAAACTCGTAAGGGTCTTAACAGCTCTTAGTCTACGCGATTCTCGTGGTGATTTCATTGCAGCGTATAAAGAATTTACTGCCTGAAGGCAAGCATCGTTATCTGATGATGATAATTGTATCATTAACATTTGCGCTAATATTTCAACTTCATCTCTCTCGTTTACAACATGCTGTGCAACGAGTGGAGCAAATTGAGATAAATTATATCCGCGAGACATCAATCCACAGAGAAGCCTTAGCGATACTTCTATAGATGCATCATCTCTGGACGATAAACACTCCCTAATACTTGAGTAGTACTGGGAAATAACGTCGTTCGCTTTGCTACTCACAGACATTGTCAAAACTTATTTTTTATTGTCAAAAAAATTTGCAAACATTTCGCAGCCATTTTATAGCATTTTTACTCTCTATATACACAATTTCTTGGTAAATTTCAAATTTTAGATATCATTATCCTTCATGAATTTATTTTTTTCAAATTTTAAACTCCTTTGTCTTATTATAATAAAACATAGAATCCCATCATTACATATAATATAATTTTATGCTGCAGAAACTTATTCTTTGCTAAATTATGCAATTTAAAAATTTCAACCTCTATGTACTACTATAAGACAAAATATAGAATTACTTCAAGACATATAATATAAATTTATGCGGAGGAAACTTATGTTTTTACTTTTTTGGACAATTTAAAAATTTCAACCTTTTTATCTTATAATAAGACAAAATATAGAATTCCTTAGATATATATAATATAGATTTCTGCGGCAGAATCATAGAAATTAAAAATTAAAATTGATAATTTAATATTTTAATTTTTAAACTTTAGGAAGTTAACTATAAAATAACAATCCAATACACAATCATACCACATTAATCTTTTTATCATTATTCAATAACAAAAAAAAAAATCAATAATTTTTGGAGAGATTAGGGAAATTTGGCAGTGTCATTTGCTGCAGTCGACTAGTTAAAAGAATAACTTATTTATATCTAGCTTTAAATTAACATATAATTATTGTATTATTGATAATATTAGACGAGTTGCTGGAATAATCCTTCTTGAACAGTCCAGTATGTATTTGCAAGTGGCTTATCCTGGCAAATAAGAGGATATGTATTCAGATCGTTGGAAGCGGCCGAATCACGAATTGTTGAAGCAAGGTAGCAGCCATTATCTTTATTTCTCAACTGGAAAGGTTCAAAGCGTTTCCACATGTGATCCGATTTGCATAAAACACTCCATTGAGCATTTGCTCTGTTCTTTCTTGTAATTTTTGCGAAGCGTGGAAGTGGAAGCATTTGTTTTCCAATGCTGAGATAACCAGAGTACCTGGTGTTCATTAATGTAACGTTAGAACCGCATTGGAACTCGATATGTGTGAAATTTTCGCCTTGTGTTGGAAGAACAGTCCAGTAACGCGATGTATCTGGATCGCCTATTGTTGAATACAAAACAACTTTACCTGTTGTCATCGAGCGCTTTGCATCAGCATAAGCCCACGTGTCCTCGTTCTTAATTGCAATCAAAGCACCAGAGTGGACAACAATTGGCTTGTCATTGGCTGATCTGGATAAGAAAAAGAAAGTGAAAAACATTTTATTGTCACTTTTACAATTTCGTTTCGTTTCATATTTTGACATGTAAATTTTAACCGTCAAAAAGTTCATCAATGTGAATTAGTAAATGCATACAAACGACATATTCCCTACCAATGATTCTATGATGCTCATTTATCTCTAATAGCATTTTTAATAAGAATTGAAAACAATTCTAGTCATAAAAACTTGTGTGTATAATATGCTGCTGTAACTCCGCATAGCTGGCGAATATAAATTGTATAAAATCTTTCAATTTTTGTGAATATTCAACGGTCAAAGCTGATATTATTATATGTATCGAAAAGGAGCAAAATTCAACCTCAAATCAAAGTACGATAACGATTATTATTTATCAAAAATTAATCACAAGTTTGTATAATAAATCAAGAAATTGCAGAGTCAATGCCATATTACATCAGCGCACTGGTGATCCTTAATTCTTATTACCCCTAATGTCTTCTAATCCCTAATTTTTTCTGACCCTCTTATTTTCTTCAAGAAACACCACTTGAAAAGAAATTCTGACATTGTAAAGAGTTAAATACAGAATTGACACCTGACGCTTTATAATTACAGATTTTCTTTAAAAAGTGGCATATTCAAATTATTTTGATTTTTGGTGAAAAATCGATTTTTATAATAACAGTAATGGATCTGACTAATTATTTCTCATTTTGTAATAGTAGATATTGATTAATAATTGGAAAAACTCGTATTTCTACTAAGTTGTAAAAAATAACCAACAAAAAGATGGTAATATTGAAGTAACTAGTTTGGATTAATAAATTATATGAGATATGTATGCATTTAATACAATTCAATTTGAAGTTGTCTTACATTTTTTCACGAAATAATAAATAAGGTCATTAAAGGTTACGTCATAATGAATCATCAATTTTGGCTCTGAAGTTTTAAATATGAGCAAGAAAGCTTCAAGCAACAGAATGTTAAAAAGCAAAGAAAAATAATAATTATTAGATTTTCTCGAATCGATATAAATATCAATTTATTATTTAATGTGGATGTTGATTTCATCATCAAAATCAATAATTGATGTAAATTGTCATTTGATACGTTTTACTCATTGATATGAAACGAAATTAAATGGAGATAATATTCGAAGTCCAAATAAATTGTCGTTATTTATTCAGAAAATATTCGTTATTAGAAAAGTCGATCGTATGAAATAGTCTCATCGTATTAATATAATACTTTTGAATAACAATCTGCTTATCAAAAATTTTTCGAAGGTAATTGAATTTTCATTCTTTATATTTTATTTAAAACTCGTTTATTATTATATTTCTAAATCACTAATGATGTTGAACATGTTTATGAGATTGAAGTGTTGATTCACAATCAATCTAAAAAATTCTATATTATATGCATAGAATATCTATTATTTATATAGATTTTCCCTTTTTGCTTCATTTATATATTCAATTTTAACGTCTTCAAAATTCAAATTCGTAAAATTATTAATACCAAGAACGTGATATTCGTTTAAATTTATAATTGATTTAAAAGTGACACGAAAGTTATCATCAAACATCGACTTGTATTACTACCAAGGAAATAAACTATGGCTTCCAATTTTAATAAAATAACCCATAACTATCAAAATGATATTCGTAATTTATAACGCGATTATTTTTGATACATGAACAATTCCGTTTTTAAATTTACAAGGTTTTTATGCAAAAATAAAAGTTTTGACAAAAAATTGTTTATCTGCATGTATACTACTAGGATATACTGATAATTCATCAGTTCCGCTTAAATAATTTTCAGAATCAGTTTTCAATAATTCTTTGAAATATTTTTTTTTTTGAATTAAAATTTCTTCTATTCAACAATGTTTTTAATGATTTATGATTAACATGAAACTTTCAAAATTTTGTTGAATTGAATTTATTCTAAAAAATGTCTGAGGAAAACAAGCCTCAGGCGGAAGAGACGTACTCAAACTTTACGGCAGACTTCCCGGGAGTCTTGGACGTCTCTCCAACTGAAAGATTAGAGGAATGGCTTTTCCAATATTATGCGCGTATTCAGACAGACACTAAACCATACTTCATAATATCTCTAGTTTGCGGAATTTTCATTTGCTTTCAAGCAATCGCTCCTGCATTATTAAATCAAGCTTATATTCAAAAAGATACATCCGTCATCGCGTCAACTATTAGATTTTTATCAATTGTTTGGATTGGAGGTGGTACATTTGGTAATGCAGCATCAGAGATTACTTCTATTGTTGCTTCTGCCATTATTTTGCTAATTCTAATAATAATAACGTTCAGAGCTTATGTATTTTCCCGATATAAATCAATGAAAAACAGTGAAATATCAACAATTTATGTTGTATCTACTTTCATTTTGCCAATATTGTTAAGTTTTTCGGCAAATTCGATTGGATTATCTATAGATGATTTGATAAGAGGTGGTATTAGCTCACTTAAGATTGGCGCATTAATAGTTTCTCTTATAACTGTACTCAGCCAAATTTACTTCCATTTTAGATTCATATCTCCTCGAGTTATGTTTATTCGCGATATTACATTGATGTGGACACCAGAAAGTTCGGTTCTCATCCCAATAACAACATCCATCAATGCTGCCTTATATACTGCCTCAATCACAAACACAGGAATTCCAGCAACTGTTGAATTGATCGTTATGTCCATTTTCTCCATCACTGTTGCTTCATATCTCTTCCTCGACAGCATGTTCATCAACAAGACAATGGGTAACATATACTCTGCCTTGTTGATCACGAACGGAACAGGCACAATCATCAACATCGTCGCATTTTACGTGAAGATCGAATACACGATCATCTTCTTCACTGTCATCGTCTTCGTCATCTTGAGCTACCTCATCTTCCACTACATATGGAGCAGGCTCAGCCAGATCTCAATGACGACACTCGACTCAGCCTCACAAGACGAGTTCTTCTACGGAAGAAGCGACAACCTTGCACGTGATGTCAGAAGATCGTTGGACTTCTGCTCACCAGGTATTTTCATGTTCTCTCTGTATGATGAATTCTTGGAGGACGACTTGAAGAAGTGCACAGCAATGCTCTACGTTTATATTAGAATCATTTCTGCTTTTCCGTCATATAAATACAAACTCGAAGAAGTCAACAAACAATTGAAAGATTCAAACATCAGCTGTAGGAGGCCTATGAACTTCCAGATCAACTTGTTGATGTGCCACAGAAACACAGCTGCTACTTCACAAATTGTCAAAGTTTTCGATAAAATTAACGGTCAGTCATCAATTATCGGACTTAACACGAGAAGGTTCTGGGAGAGTGTTTTGAATGGAAACACAGATTCATTCTGGGCAAATATCAAGACAATTGATACATTGGTTTTCGAGTTGAACAAAGATTTGAACCAAAATGTCAATGATTTCGAAAACTGTCCAGAAGTTGCTTCTTTGACAATACAGCTCCACTGCTCACAGACATTCGATTTCGAAGAGGCAAAAAGATTAAAGGGAGACTTGGATTTGCTGCAGAAAGGCATTCCAGCTCATAAAGACAGAGCGCTGACAAATATGATATCTCTTTTCCCTTCGATCATGAATTCAATCTCTGATTTGACAAAAGAAATCGATATTGTCGGTAATGCTTTGAATCAGGACAACCAAGTTGAAGATTTGAGCAAGCTTGAAGTTATCAGCGACATGATAAACAACGCAAAAGTTGGAAAACTTTCAATGAAAGTTCTTTATTTGACACTCGCTTGCATTGTTTCATTGATTTTCTATCTTTTATACATTATGATGTACAAGCAGCAAGTCATAGATAATATCTACAACACATATTCTTTCTTAGTTGAGTCTTCAACATTATTGCATTCGTTCGCAAGATATGCTTTCACCGATTATCTTCACTATGCTTATTCAGTCACTGATTCTCCATTTAAAGCAACTGATGACATGATGAAACAGATATCTCCGTTTTGGTATGATGCAGGATACATCAAGAAGATTGAAATTGGCGACGAGCTTATCCTTGAGATCAGCAACAACATTAGAAATGGTTTGGAAACAATTTCGTCATTAATGGCGAATTTGGATACAGACAGAAAAGCAATTTCTGAATTTATCTATAGTTTTAACAACTATTTGTTCCCAGGTGGAGCGCAGACTATTTCAGAAGCTATTGTTTCAATCATTATTACAAACGATTATAATGAGAATTACTTCAACAAGACTTTCACCGTCTACGAAAAATTCAAAGAACTTTTGGTAGCAATTGGTTCATCGGTGACATTTTCTGACGCTATTTCCAGCAATATTAACTATTTGGTTATCTCAATGCTTGTTACTTTATTCTTTTACTCATTTCCAATGCTTTTAATCTTCTTCGAGTTGACAGTTCAAATGGAAGAAATTGCGAAATGCTTCTCAACTCTTCCAAGTGCCGAAATTAGGAAGAGAATAAACAACGACAACAAGGAAGATCCAGATGACTTAAGCGCAATCACATCAGCAAGCGTTAACGAGTTGAGAGGTCCAGTATTCATTGGCTTATCGCTCTCTGCATTCCCAGCTGTTATTTTGTGCTACGCTTTCCTTTATTACATACGTGGAAATGTTTTGAATTCTGACACTTTCATTCGCAGTGGAGCATTTCTTAAAATTGCAGTCAGCGATATAAGAATCGGCTTTATTTCAGCTGCCTTTGCATTCATGAATGTATATCCAGGCGACAATTACTCAGCAAACAAAGATTTAGTTGACAGATTCATGGATTATAAGAACAAGATGACGGAAGCTGCTAGAATTTCAAACGGAATTCAAATCGTTGATAATGGATTCCAATTATACAAATGGATCACAGTAGAAGACAACTATAGATTGCTATATCCACCTCTCAATGAAAGCTATAATTACATACCAATCGGTAAAGCCAATTTCGAGAGATTAGCAGGTTATCCTTACATGATGCTGATCGACAATTTCATCTTCATCTCCAAGTTATTAAATCACAGCAACCCCGTTTCTCAACTCAACATCAACACAAATGCTTATATGTTATGGTGGTTATATGATGCTGTTGAGAAGGAATATTATGAGACATTGACTGCAGACACAAAAGATGACTTAAAGGCACCAGATAATATCATTCCAATTTTCATTGCTCTCGGTGTTATTATGCACATAATTTCTCTATTCTATGCAATATACCAGTCAACAAGATATGCACACAACATCAAAGTTGCCATGAAAATGCTTATTTCTATTGACCTCGAAATAATTATGTCCAATCAGCATCTATTGACAATGATCCAAACAGGAAGATCTTATGAGTCAGAGAGAAACTCGATGGTTTCTTACGCTGACCAGATGTACCTTGAACAGTCTCCAAATGGTGTCGCAATTGTTGACAGGAACCTAGAGATCGTTGAGTTCAACAACAGATTCACTGAGATCATGGATAATGTTCACATCATCAATGACTTGAACAGCGATGAATTGACTCTTTGGATGTTCAATGTTTTCGACAAGAAAGCTGACGTTAGCTTCACTTGCAACTTGGAAACAAAGAATCAAAGAGGTGAAGATGTTCATACATTTGTCCACTGTATTGCTATGAATGACTCAAGAGCACTTCTAGCAAATGAGGCTGCTCCAGTTACTCAAATCGCAATGATTGTCAACGATGTTACTAAATTTAAGTCCGCTGAAGCTAAAATCGTTGCTCATCATAGAGCAATCACAGAGATGCTTAAGCTTGTTATTCCTAATGACATTCTCAATGATCTTCAAAATGGAGAGGAGTCTGTTTCAACGACAGTTCACTCAGTTTCAGTTGGCGTTTTGCAAATATCGCTAAAAGGCGATTTAGACGCAACATCAAAGTTCCATGGCTACGCGCTTATTTACAAGTGCTTCGATGAAATTATGCAACAGTATTCTACACTCAACAAACTCAGCACGTTTGAAGGCAAGTATATATTCACTGGTGGCTTGTTCATGTCAATCAACAAACCGGAGAAACACGCCGAAGAGTCTGTCAGATTTGCAGTTGACATCATCAAACTCTTGGGCAAGATCAAGGAACATGTTGGTGTCGACTTTAGTGTCAAGATCGGCCTCAACACAGGAGGACCTGTCATTGCTGGTGTTATCAGTATTGATTTCCCATCACTTACAATTTTAGGTAATGTTGACAGATTGTCAGAGACAATGATGAAGCACTGCGAAGAGAATAAAATCAGGGTCACACGTGCCGTATACGAACTCATCTTCAGTATCGGCTTGAAGGTTGCCGAAAACGAGCCAATGAAGATTGGCACAGAAGTTGTACAGTCTTACACAGTTGATGTTAAATAAACATGAAAATATATATTGTTATAAATAAACAAATAATTTTCTTTCGTTCTATGTTCTGCACCGAAATTTGTCACGAAAAGTGACAGTTTTACACGTTAGATTTGACATGTAAAATTCATAAAAAGTGATAGTTTAAGCAGGGGGAGCATCCATATCTGTCACTTTTGTAAATTATTTTCCTGTGAATTTGAGAGATAAAGAGATTGAAGAAATATTAGAAGATTGTGCTGACGTCATAGTTGGCACCTGAAGCAATCTGAAGTTCTCTCGTCTATTGAAGATGACTGGTAAGAGCGAATGTCGCTTGTCTGCATCAAAGCATCATATTACAATATGATGCTTTGCTTCAGACAAGTGGATTCAAGTTCTGTTGATCTCGCTCCAAATCTAAATTCATCGAAGTTTAGATCTCGAGCGAGATCAACAGAAGGCGTCATCACTGAGGCACATACAGTCTCAAAAGTTCCTTTCACACTCTTTCTATCTAAAATTCCGAATTTTAAATTCACATAGCTTCAGACACCATTTCTGAGGTATTTCCAGTCTCTGAGACTCTCATGATATAAACATTCATATTTCAATGCATTAGTATATGCACATTGTATTGAGTCAACTCGGTTTTCTCCATTATTTTTAGCGCCACCTTAGGCCATAGCGCAAGATGGCCCCGCATTGAATATTTAATGTTGGGCTGATGCATCTGATGATAGGGTCTCAGATTGTGCCATACGACTCAGCATGTCATAAATTATATGATGCATAGACATACATACTTTTTAACTTCAAGATAATCTTGCAATAATTGATCATTCTCTCAAAGCACGCTAAAACAAGCAATTTGCATACAATATACTGTAAGTATCAATATTATAAAGTTACTTTGTATGCTTTTCCTTTGTAATTTATTCAGAAAATTCGTCAAGGTCATTTAAACAATAATTAGGCATATAAATAAAATAAATATCACTTTTTACACCATTTCTGCATGTACATATGACAGACATACGATACTATAAAGGTACAATATATAAAATCTACACTTAATTTTTGGCTGAAAGTTGCACCATGTGTTATATGGCTCATAAGGGGCC
>MRSU01005434.1:0-11432 GCA_008369845.1 Trichomonas gallinae
ATTTGCTAATCTTGTGCAATAAATCTGTATAAATTATTAATTTCGATTATTAGTTGCATGAATACTAAGTTTTATGAATGGATTTCATTCAGATAGTACCAATTATTGATAAATGCTAACTGGTAGCCCATTTTTTGGTACACTTATGTGACCTTTCGTTTCAGACCCTACTTATGAAAATCAGTTTCACTACTTTTTTACATGACAGATATTCGATTTAGATGACATTTGTATGTTTTACATGACAATTTGGTCACTTTTGTCAAATCGTATTATCGAGACGATTATGCCATTAACATTATTAGCAAAAAGTGAAACTAATACAATGTTTAAGAAGGATCGCACATGTCGAAATCTATATATCTATAATCTATATATATATAGATAACTATTTTATTACTTAGAAATGAGTTTCATAACCATGATATATGCACATATATCATATGTTTTGATGTTACATCGTCGAGATTTCCGTCTATTTCTATCACACATAAAGTACCTATATTCCAGGTTAATTATTTGGGTATTATTCAATTTTCTTCTATTTATGTATTTATTATTCGGAGAATAGATAATTTTCAACTAAATATGCAAATAAAAATTCAGATTTAGAACAGAAATATTATCAATTTTTAATTAAAAACAAAATTAAAGTGTACATACAAAGTAATATTAGTTACAAGTCATACATTCCCCATTCTTTGGGTATGGACGTTTGCATGTTGGACATTCAATGAAAAGCTTCTGATTTGGATCCAAAAGTATATGGTTCGCGCAGTATTCAGAGCCTGGAAGCGCAATATGAATGCAGCTTTCTACTTTGCAAATCGGGTAATCATCTTTTCTTACATCGTGAGCGAGATTTCTCCAAATATGTCTTTTCTTGTACAATTCTTTAATATCCTCAAGTGAACCCTCTTTTAAGACTTTTTTAATTGATTCATATTGATCTTGGACAATTTCTCCTCTCTTTTCTGTTTTGTCACTATTCAAGAAGTACTGTCTGACATGGATATACACACTTTTACGAGATTTGTTCAATGAAGTCGTAGATGATGCTTCTTTCAATGGCTGCGTGTTGAAATAAGAGAAATTTTTGTCAGTAGGAATGATTTGTGGGACATTTATCTGTACCTCAGGTGGGGCCTCAGTAGGAATGCTACAACCATATTGCTCTAAGATTTGAAGTTGAGCGGGATTCATCCTGTTGGAAAAACTGACACAAAATCTGACATGTAAATTTTTAGAGGGGGAAAAATCTTGATGAGGGTATGATTTAGAAGATTAATGCAAAAATAGCATCGTGAATACATTTAGGGACTATCCAGTCACATATTTATATTAGATACTAACGTGATTTCAATCAGAGATCCATAATATTAAGGTGAAATATTGAAAAAATGGTTAAATTAAAGATTCTAATTGATAATGAGATATTTGGGTGTACTAATGGGGACTAAATTGTTTTCAGCGTTATTTCTGTTCAATTCCTTCTGTTATAATAAGATTATTGATTCCAGGCATTTTTAATAGATATTTAACATAATCCAAGTCACATTTGCTGCACAATACGTAAAATATTACGTCTAACTCGTTTTGGTCAAGTTTTTCTGGAATTATCTCAAAAAGATATTTCATAAGTTTTGTATTCATAATTGATGCTCTATAAACAATTGAGTGATGTGTGTTTGATATAATCTTGTTATTATGTACAAAATTTCTCACATCAAATTGACATTTTTTTGATAAATGTGTATGCAATTGATATACCAAATTAGAGTCCATGACTAAACGAGACATTGATAATGTTGAGAAAAAAGCTATTTGTGTAAAAAAAAAAATTGTGTTAAACATTTAAGTATAAGTATGAATGTTTAGAATCAAAATATAGATAAAAATCTGACACATTACATTTATGTCAAATTTAACAGGCAAAACAATCTTACAGGTAAATTTGTCATTTTAGCAACCTTTAGCAGCATGTCAGATTTCTCTCAAATTTGAGAGCGAATGTTGCGAAAGGTTGCTATGTTAAATGTTTTTTTTTGAGGGGGTTTTCGGCAAGATTTGAGAGGGCCCTCATCATACTACCCCATCAACACTGGGCTACCTTAAGTGTGTTACTGCTAGCAGTACCAGTTTATTCAAATCTTAAGATATCTTAAGGGTGTCAGTTGCTAATTGTTGCAAAAAGGCGACACTTCTCTCTTACGACATCGTGAGTGTGCTGGATGTCAAAAAGCAGCTAAAACGCAGTCAAAAGGCTTAAAAAAAAAAAAAAAAACGAATGACGCAAAATCAAGTAATAAAGTTTACAAAGATGTTTTTTTTCCTCGCCAACTTTGCATTCACAAGTTCCTATCCAGACAGCGACAGGAAGCCAGGACTGACTTATTTAAGGTATACTCCTCAAATTACGAAAGCTGAGCTTCCTCCTGTCGCCAGCGCGAGCTATTCAGAACATTTTAATAGTTATTTTTACGTACATCCAGAAGGCAATCGTCCCAAATCAACCAACAACACGATTATATTGACAGGAACTTATTATAGCAATGAAACACAAAATGTTGAATTCAAATTAATCTCACAACCACCTGGAGCTGCCGTTTTATTCGATGGAAACATCATTATTGGTAAAAAAGAGCTCCCTGTAGGTCCATGCGAAACTACTAAAGAAAAAGAAGAATATTCCAATAATCTAACAATACACGCGCATAGATACCATCAACTTGCGATATTTCACAATCCAGGATGCTACGAATATTTCAGAAAAATCGAATTGACGGCAAAATTCGGAAATTCAGAAAGATTTCTCGAAATTCCAACCGCAAACATCTACGAATTTCACAACTCGGAGTGTGCAGAGGGCTTCTATGGGCCGGTTTGCTCAGGCGATTGCACTTTCTCCAACTGCAGCAATAATGGAAGATGCAATGACGGCCAATCAGGTACTGGCAAGTGCGACTGCATATCAGGATACATAGGCCCGACATGTTCAGACATTTGCAGGGCAGAAGTAAACTGCAACAGCCACGGAAGATGCCTAGGAAACGGCGAATGTCAATGTCACACTGGATGGACAGGATCTGACTGCTCGAAAGCCGTAGATTCCAATCTGCGCTCTAGGATGATCATCGGAATCGTCTTCTACAGTGCTGGTGCATTTTGCTTCTTGGTTTCCTTCGTTTTCCATTTATGCAAAGTCGAAAACTCGAATCCTTTGACGCACGTTTTTCTGTTTATCTTCTGCTGCATTAAGCTCGCTCACGCTGTCATTGCAAAGATCAAGGGCTCGTATACATTGACAACAGAAATCCTTCTACTCGTCCCTGTTGCCATTTTAGCTTTCTGCATTTTGAGGTCAATCATATTAATCAAAGATCAGTTCAAAGCTACTTCACCTCACTTTAAGTTTATTCTTCTTTCGATAAGTTTATATGTTGTGCCTGTTTTAATTCTCTTGTTTGCAGCACTAGGCCCAACTGTCCTCAAGAAGTTCTTGCTGTATGCCATTGGAATTCCTTTCGGCGTTTTAGCTTTGTATTGTTTCTTCTTTTGCATCGCTGCGATGTTCTTCGGCATGAGCGAACCATTCGCCAAGATGGATGATTTATTCCCACACATCGCGAGAGAACTGAGGAGCAGCAGAAGATACGTGATGTGTGCGTCTCTCTTCTTCTGCGTGGATGTTGCTCTAGCCTGGCTGAACGTTGACATACCGAAGCAGAATTTCATCATTTTAGATTTCGCGTATTATGGGTTGATTTATGTCGACATTTTCACAATCACGTGCATTGGCTTGGCGAACAGTGTTGCTTTGTCTGACATTTTCGCTGTTAAAGGTGACGACGTCGCATTCATTCCAGTCGGTATTGCAAGCGTCACTGATTTAGAAGACCAAGACGCATCAATGGCCTCGATGGAAAATGACTACACGCAGCCTTTGTACAACTTCGCGCCAAATGTATACAAGGAAGCAGAGAGCAGATTCAAGAAACAAGGTTGCTGGCCTAGATGTCTCAAATTCACAGCGATGATCATCATTCTTCCTATCGTTGCTATTACGGCCTTCCTGCTCGTCGTTCATCCATCATCTCCAGAGTGGACATTAAACAATGTCAACTATGATGACTCTAATCTGTTCAACGACACTGTCAGCTTCTTGCCGAATATCACTGTCCACAACAAAATGAGAGTCACAATGAACCTGACAGAGGTAAAAGTGACGCTAAAATCTCGTAATCTTACTATAGGCAGTGGAACAGAATTTACACACAATGTCAGTCCCAACGGAATGACTCACCTATTCTTCCCTGTAACCGTCAAGAAGGCTGGCGCATTCCTCGCGAATATCAAGGCAGGAGATGGAAAGCTTGAGTTGATGACTGTTTGTGAGGCAAATCCATCTGCACTCGGCTTTCTCAGGTTCAGGTCTAAAGTTCAATGCCAGGAAACTTTGCAGATATTTCCAACATATAAAGTTCTAGATAATACGAAGAGATGCGTTGTTGAAGAATCCAAGCTTAGCTTCAAGTTTTGATCATTGTTTCTTTCATCTTGTAAATAAATTTATATCTCTCCAATGTATATTTAACTTCAATTTATATTTAGCATATATTTCAATTCCATTAACAATGAGAAGTAATCCACTGTTTTATATAAAGACGAATACTCAAAGAGCATAAATTCGAATACAAAATCAATCATTTAAAAAATGAAAACTGTAAATATTATTTTTACATTAATGCGACTCGATATATATATATATGTGAATTAATGATCAAATCCAAAAACATATTTTACATGTCAGATTTATTTTGTTTCCCGGTAATTTGTCATGTAAAATATTATTTACATGCCCGATTTGATTACATAAATTTTATCAAATAAATCTTCTCAAATGCTTGTACACATTAAATTACAGATATTTTCTGTTAAAATTGCTATTTTTATTGTGAAATGAATGATTAGTGACCAAAGCAATCTTTATAGATTAATTTTCCTCATTGTTACAACATCTGTATACATAGTATTGACATTTTTAAAAACAGAAAACGAGTTTCACTTCAAGAATCCAATTTTTCACAGAAATAATCCTTTAAAACTTAAAAATTTTACAAATCTAGTGAATGCCTCATACTATTACGAGAATAAAATCACATTTCTCGATAAATCTTTGTTCAACAAGCGAAATAAACTACAACAACAAATCGTATCAAAGTTTGCTGTATTTCAAACGCTATTTTTTGGGCATTCACTGCTTAGAGAGAACACGACACTTTACAAAATAAAAGATTCTTATTTCTCTTCAAATGGAATTTTGAATGGAAATAATTTTTACTTAGCGCAAAGATACTACAGACCAATTAAGTTTACGAACTTCACCTGCAACTGCAGATTCACCTACAAAAAAGTTGTCCTCGCATTTTCATATCATTTGGAATTCGGACATTTTCTTTCCGACATGATATGTTCTTTGATTCAATATCCGAAAGAAATAATACGAGGAGCTCAGATCTTCATCCCATTTAGCGAGAAGCCGGCGAAGATGTACTGCAAAGTCCTGGGCTTCGATACAGACAAGATTCACGAACTTTCTTCTGATTGGTTATACTCGGAGAAAATTTTTGTTTTACATCCCGAAGAAGGAATCAACGCAATGTCTGTTGTTGGCTTTGCAAAACTCAGGGAAATCTTCGCTAGTAATCTTAATCTAGACCCAATACGTCCTAAGGACCACGTATTTCTCAACAGGATAAAAGGTATATGGGGAAGAATCAACAACATCTATGAATTGATTTTTGTTGCAAAAGAGATGTACCCGAAAATTCTTTGGAAACAACTTGACGACATGATTGTTTACAACGTGTCCAATGTTGCTAAAGCTCTGGCAGCTACTAAAGTATTAGTTACAACAGCAGGATCAATGTGCTTTAATTCTGTTTTCATGAAACGCGGAACTGGAATATATTCGTGTGGAACTGCTATGATTGATTTTCCTGCTTTAATGTCTGCTTTTGTTGGCGACATCTGGATGGTCTACCAGACGATGCCTATCAAGCATGGATTAATTGACTACGTGCCTTTCAATCCAGATGTGTTTGGATATACTCTGACTTTCCTGATGACAGCTGTTGAAATAGGAAAATGGCCGGAGAATTCCAATGACTTTTTTGTTACTGCTTTTCCGCTTAATAAACTAGAAAGAGAAGTTCGACAAGGGAAACCATCAACAATCCTCAAGTTTAACGAATCTTATCCTGATAGAAAAATCATAAATTTAGTCAATGCCACGAAATCTAAATAAATATTTGTTTGTAACTTGATTAATCAATAGTTTTATTTGAATACATTTTATTATACCAAAAATACATTTTTACATCAACCTAATGTCTTCAAATATGTATTTCATCAAAATATAAAAATATATAAATCATTCAACATATTTTATATATCAATATAGAAAATATTCAATATGTAGGAGTGAATTACATATAAATTTAGTCATAATTTCTAATTTTAGAAATTTATCATTATTAAATTAAACAGTTTAGGTTATTTTTCATATTGTGAATAGTCTATCTAGGGTATAAGTAATGCAGTAATTTAATATAAAGTGCATAAAAATCGAATTAAATACATAACTATTTAATATAATAACAAAAACATATATACACAAACATTATCAATATCACCACATGATATTGACTGGTTTGGGTAAGTTTGGAAGTTCGCAAATCGTTGTTTCAGTTGGATCAATATCAGGTCTCGTGTTACCTGTTGTTTCAGCTTTCAAGCGCGGAGTATATGAAACAGCATCTGGACTCTTGAATGATAAATGCGTTTTCTTCTTTGCTTTCTTTTTTGGCTTTTGAATTGTTGATAAGCTTTTAGAAAGTGGTGTTTTCTCAGAGAGATCAATTCTAACACCTTTGAAACTCTTTGATTGATCGAAAAGAATAGATTTTGGCTTGTCATTCTTAACTTTTTCTTGCAAATTAATTTGTTTTTTCGGTAAAATCGCTGATTGAGCATCTAGCGGGATATTTGATCGACTAACTATAATTCCAGGCATTGGAGCAATTGAAATAACTTTTTGTCGTGGAATTGGAAGCTGTCCAAACAAAGATATTTCATTCATTTCTATTTCATTGCCTTCATTCGAATCACTGCTATCATCAATCATCCTGATGAAACTAGTATCTGTTCCCAAGTCAATATTAACGTAATTCTCAGGAACTGGAGGAAGATTTTCAAGTTTAACTTTTTTGTTGCTCTTTTTCTTCCCAGACTTGCCTTTCTTTATTGTAATGTTACTAAATTTGGATCCAGATGATAAAAGAGGGAAAAATTTCAACTCTTTCACAAGTTTTGGATGATTTTTCAGCATTCTGTACTCTCTAAGCGTCAAACTATCCTGCAAATCTATTACTTGTGGAACAATGCTCGGGCAGAAGCCGTTTTCTTGAATAGTAGCAATAGAAACTTTAATTTGTCTTAAAACTTTGTCATTTATATCTGATTTCAGCGCCTGCGAAAGAAAATCGCATATAAATGGTATCCTGCCCATATATTTATGCGTCTGAACTGAAAGAAGAAGAAAAATAATTATTCTTCTGCAGAATAAAACGCTCCACTGGACAACTGTTGGCACTGCCGCATTCTCTACAATGATATTCAGTATTAAGCTCAAGCCATATCTGAAATAAACTGAGTTTTGCAATGATTTTTGATATATCATCGTTAAAATCACGTCTTTTGGTGAATATGGCATCATCTTTACATATAAATCGTAGTCATCAGGTGAATTTATCTTTCTTTTATGTAATAACTTCAAAATTGAAGAATGTCTTTTTCGAATCATTTTAGGGTAGTTAATAATGCAGTGTTGAATAGAATAATTAAAAATATATGAGTCTGTAGGTACATTTTCTAGGAATCCGAGTAAATAAGACTTAAAATTAGTGATTTTTTTCTTGAATGAATTGCAAACTTTGAAGAAAATGCGTGCAATATTGATTCTAATTGATTCTGGAGCTACATGGACTATAGATATCATCGCATTTAGTATATTTTGCATATGATTTTCGAATTCTTCTGAATCTGATGGAATTGATTTGATTAATTCACACATAACAGTTATATACACCAAAACCATATCCCATGAATCGTTATTCATCGTAGAAATCTGTTTTAATAAATACGTGTTGCTTAATAACGCTAAAACTGTTCCTCGATCCGCTTTTATCTCGATCCACACATTGCTCTGCCTGTTGAAAGCTTCGTAAAGTGTATAAACGTATAATGAAAAATCGTTAATTAAGAGCGGAAGTTCATATAATAGGAATCTTTTTCGTTTTGAGGGGTTAATGGATTCCAGGAGTGTCAGAGAGTCGTATACATTTGTCGGATGCATGTTTTTGTTTATCGCATATAATAACTGAACAAATAAATCGAAATTTCTCGTAGGATCTGGAATAAACATTTCTCCGAGGTAATCTTTGATGATTTGTCTGATGTTGAGCCAGTATTCATTGGAATCTGCTGCTTTGTAGATGTCAATATAATAAATAAACGAAGGAAAGCATTTCTCCCAAATGTGCACAACGGAATCTGGCTGCGGACAGGTGTTAGAAATGTGCCTGTCAGGTGGAAATCCAAGTTGTTGATTCCACCAAACAAAAGCAGGGCAGATCATAAAAAAAAATTTGATTCAGAAAACTCATACAATTTTTTCTCTCAATTATTTTGAATTGAAGCAATTTCATTCTTGTTTTTCTGTTTTTCGTGATATATGCATAGTGAACAAACTATGGCGGGGATCAAAATCTTTGTCATGTAAAATTGTCAGATCTGGTTGTAAACCGTATTTGACAAATACATGACATGTAAAGTTAACAATTCGGAAAAGTTGACAAAAATAAATTTTCATCATCTTATCTATATATAATTTTCGATAAACAATTGAAATTATTTATCCAATGTTATATAATACTTCTCATAGAGTAGTAGTTCTAGATTCATGCTTCAGATATAATTGAATAATAAATTGAAAATCCAAATATTTTATTTAAAAGATATGTGAAGTTTTCTTTGTATTTTTATTTTATAATATTGATATCAATATTAAGGATATTTATTAACCAATCGCATAAATGATTTTTAGCATATTCCAAAACATTTTAACGTAACTTTTATGAATTATACATATAAAATAGTTATAATAAAGATTATTTTGTTTGAAATCTTCATTCTCATGCATATTACATAATAAAATAAGAGATTTTATGAAAAATAATAAATTTTTCAAAGAAAGAATAGATATGAGCTATTGATATGGTAAGAAAGGAGTAATTCATGAAAAATATAGTTTTATATTAATACACTCTATAGATAGTATAATACAAAATTAAAGATGCATGAATTCCATGCTGATCTTTCTCGAAGATTGTCTTCTGCTGAGCTTCCTTCTCTCCTTGGATTTGACACTTTGACCGCGTTCTTCTGCAAATTTTGCCAAAATACTTTCAATATAAGTGCAAAATGACTGAGAATTGAAGAGTTCTTCGAAGAAAGGCTTCGAATCTTCCTTGCACATTGTAATAAAGAGATCCTTGTTGAAATCTGTCGTAACGTTCTGCTCATAAATATTCGTCATGAAGAATGGATAGACTTCATCTGTGTAAACACACGAGAGAGGGTTTTTGAACGTGTTCACAATCTCACTCACTGAATTCTTCGACAAAACAATGGATTGTTTGATTGATGCTCGATAAAAGAACGGAAAAGAAAACTGGTGGAGCTTCGCTTTTCTGCTGTTGGATAAAATTCGTTTGAGTTTGCGGACAATCGAGTCATAATGTGGATATTGTGGAATTTTTGTTACTGCTTCGATTTTATTTGCATCAAGGTTTACGAAAACTGACGACTCATCAAATTCAATGTTCGTTAGCTCATCACAAGCCTTGCATCCTATAATAAATGGTGTTGGCGCCTCTAAAATTGTCATGAAATTTGGTTTCTCGGGAATTGATGGGATAACAACACCTGCATATTCAACAGGATGAATTAGATTAACTAAAGACATAACCGTAGTTGACACCTGCTGCAAATTCGTGCCAAAAACTACAATTTGCCGATCAGTAAGTAATGCAGTGACTAAACTGATGATATCTTCAACTTCCAATGATGAAAACAGTGTGTCAAAGCATGTGCAGTTGATAACATTATCTGCTATCGTTGAAGGTTCTGGAATCGAAACAATAAAAGTTGGTGAGAGTTGGAGTGGCTCAAATCCTGCTTCATATTTATAATAGGTATGGATTGAATCTGTGAAAAATATTGGCAAAGGCATATCTTTGTGATGAGCAATATGATTGCTGACCAAATAGCCTTTAAAGGCATCAGAAACTTTGGTCGTATGGTGCTTTTTAGGACTCAGTATGTTCGGATTTGATATTTTGCCTGATGAAAAAAGAATTAAAAAGGATAAAAATGTTAAATGTGCTGAAATAAATTCATTTCGTGAGATTATAACGAATGCATATAATGTATTCTTCGTAAACTCGGATATGAAGAATGGTAAAGGTGAAATTGTTGGGTTTATAATGATCGTCGATCCGTAATATTTAATATTGTTGTTACTAATTGTAAATATGAACATATCACTCACTAAATCTTCGAATCCAGGTGGTTTCAATGGTTTGGATCCATAAGGAAGTGCGTAATCTTTTAGAATTGCTGTTGGCAAACCAGGTATTTCGTGTGGTGGAAATGCAGCTAGAACCTCAGGCTGATCGTCTGCTGTGCCAGTCGGGGGAATACCTATTAGTAAAAATTGATCAAAAATAGAATGGTTCACCTCAAACATTTTATAAGTAAACGTACACCTATTGAATTTTATTGTGCTGTTTTTATTGCATAAACCATACATATATACAGTGTTCTTTCCGAAAATAGAGTTAAATCGACAGAACATTGTCCTGAATTATTGGCAGAAATAAGGTTAGACTAAATTTTATAACTTTTCCTCCTCCATTGAACCAATAATCAAAAGATTCTATAATATCTCAATGTCTCACTTTGGTCTCCTTATACACTTTACTACAGTAATGCAATGAATATATATATATTTAAAAAGAAATATAATAAATCTATCGAATTTTACCGAAGATGTGGATTGAAAAATGAAACTTTTTATGATTACAGATACTTTTTATTACATACATATGTTTAAAATCAAAATATGAAGTCAATTTTGATAAAATAACTACTGAAGAATGATCAAAATAATTAAGAAGAATGAGGACGCTTTATTAAAACAAAAAGAAAAGAAAAATGAGTTCGTTCTTTGAGTAAGTTAATAAATGGTTAGTTAATCAAAGTGAATGAGTTAGTTTTTCTTGTGCTTCAAGAATGTGTCGTTGTCGAGT